>JAKOGI010002148.1:0-130000 GCA_029747015.1 Carnegiea gigantea
CGTCACAATCAAACCAAGCAAGTCCATCCTTGTTGCACTCCACGCATCGGTCACATACCTGTAGATCTGGGGAAAAAGGAGAAAAGTAATGGGGATGAGCAACCACCGCTCAGTGAGTAAACCCTCTCTCCCAAAACATACTTAAAATACATATTAACTTACGCAAGCCTTTCGTAATTCATTTTAGTTGAAGAGCCTTCGCATAATACACCATATTCGAACCATAAACCGAGTGAAGGAATAATCATACCGAAAAGCTTAACTTTAGTAGAAATCGTAATATGTTGACCAACCATAATAAAGTTACGTAAACCCAGGAACATAGCATAAATAGGGGTTTTACACATAATCTTTACTTATAGAAAAACATACGTAGTAAATTATTCACGTAAATGAGGAGACTAGACTCTTAGAGGTACTTTGTTACTGCCATCCCGAGTCGGCCAAACTCGAGCGGCACCATACGCCTATCCGGACAGACATCATACTATGCTGAGATGTAATTTCATACTTAGACTTCAGGCGGGAATCAAACCACCATCCCTAAATCTATCATAACGTAACATAAGTGATACCAGGCGGGAACTAAGCCACCATCCCTGGGTCTCAGACTTAAGCTTAAAGTTTCTAGAGTAGCTCCTCTACATACACATAGACATAAACATGACCATACGTTCACATACATACTCATACTGATTCATATATAGGTCTTAGGAACTTATGAAATTCATATACATACATACTTAGTAGATAAACATGCTTATACGTATTCATATATAGGTTTTATGAACTTAAAACATGAAAACATAATACACATACATACTTCGTAGACAAATATACTTATACGTATTCATATATAAGTTTTATGAACTTAAAACATGAAAACATAATACACATACATACTTCGTAGACAAACATACTTATACATATTCATATATAAGTTTTATGAACTTAAAACATGAAAACATAATTTCCTTACGACTTTAGCTTTAGGCAAATAACAAGAAATGCCTCCCGATTCAAAACTTGGGTAGTACTAGCGTGCACTTCCAGGCTAAGATTCGTAAATAATTACCTTCAATTGCCCTTTTTATGCTCATTTCAATCTTTCAAACACAAGGGATGAACATGATACAAGCCAAGTTTACTAATCTCATAATTCGATTTCGTGAATGGTTTCAAAGCTTTTCATAATTAAAGTAAATTTGCTAGCGTGTAAACTAACTTCGTAAAATACGTTTACAAATTCGAAAACGACTTCGTCTCTACTTAAAGGTTTCGTATAAACATAATACGTTTATTAACTCGTAAAACGATCTCCTTTTAGAGTTAAAAGCTTTTTATAAGGGCAATAAGTTAGTTAATACTTAAAACGACTTTACTTTAAACTTAAAGTTTTCTTATAAAGGTAACACCTTTACCAAATCGTAAAACGACTTATTTTCTAACTCGAATGCTTCGTATGAACGTAATAAGTTTACTAAATCGTAAAACGATTTCGTTTTCAACTTAAAAGCTTCTTAATAACATAATGCGTTCGTTAGTTTGTAAAACGTCTTCGTTTTAAACTTACAAGCTTCTTAGAAACAAAATAAGATTTGTTAGCACGTAAATCGGCTTCATAAATAACTTAAAGACTTCTTATAATGTAAATTGTTTACTAAATTGTAAAACGACATGGTTTCTAACTTAAATGTTTCGTGTAAATGTAGAACGACTGCTAACTCATAAAACGACTTCACTTTTAGCTAAAAGCTTCTTTTAAATGTAATATGTCTGCTAAATCGTAAATCGAAACTCGTTAGAAACATAACGTGTTTAGTTAATACTTAATTCAACTAAGTTCGAAGTTTAAAAGTTTCTCATAAATGTTATGAGTCTATTAACACATAAAACGACTTCCTTTGAAACTTCAAAGCTTCTTAAAAACGTAATAAGTTTGTTAAGTCGTAAAACGATTTCGTTTCTAACTTAAAAGTCTCATATAAACGTGATACGGCTACTAACTCGCAAAATGACTTCGTTTTTAACTTAAGAAACCTCTTATAGACGTAAAACATTTGCTAATTTGTAAAACGACTTCATTTTTGACTTAAAAGTTTCATATAAATGTAATACGTTCATTAACTTATAAAACGACTTCACTTTAAACTTAAAGTTTCTTATAAACGTTACACGTTTACTAAATCATAAAACGACTTATTTTCTAATTTAAATGCTTCGCCAAAACACAATAAGTTTACTAAATCGTAAAGCGACTTCGTCTTTAACTAAAAGGCTCTTTATAAACATAACAAGGTTACCTAATCATAAAACGACTTTGATTCTAACTTGAAAGCTTCGTATAAACGTAATACAGTTGCTAAATCATAAAAACAACTTCGTTCCTAACTTAAATGCTATGATTAGCAATAAATGTAAGCTAGATTCATCGAAAACTCCATTTTAAAACATCTAGCAACCTTTCAAGGATATATTGGTTCTGCCCTAGCATAGCAATGTTTAATTCATTTGTATGTCCACACATATAATCGAATTAATACAATAACAATCCAATCTACCAATTCAGTAAACTGATTCATATAACTATCATTCGAAATCCTTAAAATAGGAGGGATTAAAGGTTCACCCACCTCGAATTCAAGCTATGCACGTGAGAATTGGCTGGATTGAAGTCAAAAATCGGACTCCACACACCCAGAAGGTCCGCTGACTTCGCGTGAGGTTCGACCACCACCGAACCCAAAACCCTAACTTGTAATTTTTGAGAAATTAAGCACAATTAGCATGAATTGAAGGGAATTAAACCAAGGATTCAATTTATAGAGGCAAGAGTGTCCGAATCTGACCGTGCATGTGCCGAATTCGCCGGTGTTCGACCGGTCTTTCGCCAAAATCAGCCCAACCGTGGCTGATTCTCGTCCCACCGCACGGAATCAAGGCCACCGACACCTGTGTTGGTTGGGTTCGCGGCAGCAGAACGAAGAAGAACAGGCAGCAGGGCTAGGGTTTGGGACTTAGGGTCATCGCGGGAAGAAGAAGAAGAAGAAGAAAGGGAAGGCCATTGGGGGTCGGGGTCACGCAGAGGGGGAAGGAGAAGCAGGCTCTCAGGGGGTCGACTGGCTCAAGGCCGGCGACCGACGACAGCGTGCGTGGCCGGAAGCGAAGGAGGAGAAGGAGGACAGGGGAAGCAGAGCACCATCGCGAAGAAGAAGAAGAGGAAAGAAAGAGAGCTCGCGGGGTGTTCACGCGTGTGTTGACAAAATTAGCCTCTCCTCTTTTTTTTTTTGGGATTCAATTTTACCACAAAACTTCAACCTATTGTATTAATAATCGAATACCCGAGCCTCTAATCATAAACCGAATTCCTAAATATAATCGTTGGTCAGCTTACTGGCGCTTTGATTATATTAAGGATCGATTTAGTAAACTATAGAACTGTTACCAGGATTCAACAATCTGATCGTATTTGGGAATTGCTTTGGTTGGAGTTTCAAGGAATCGAAGGCTTGTCTTGTTACACAACTTTAGGAAATTTATTTTTGGATCCAAAGTTGAATAGATCAATAACTTGGGCGATATGGTAGTTGTAGGTTGGCGGATAATAAAATAAAATTTTCCAACCCAACAGGCATAATATTTGATAAGCAAGTACGATAGAAATGCGGGTCTCACATTTCTCCCCCACTTATAAAAAGTTTCATCTTCGAAACTTATGCGCTTTGGTCACATGATGCGAAATGATTCCATACATACTTATATAAAAAGGAAGTACTTAAAAGAAATATTTCTTACCGACTTTCATACACATCATGGAGCCGTGAGATTGGAGGAGTCATTTTCTTGCTTGGAGATTGTTGCCGCCTTACCTATTTGCTGACTGAGTCCTTTGATTAGCCTGCATGTTCTCCTGTACTTTCTTCGGACATTGGTTTTGGTAATGCCTAATTTCTCCACACCCAAAGCACGCCCCAGTTAACCTTGCACAGGGCCCATTGTGGAGCTTGCCACACGTCTCACATCGAGGCCTTGGCTCATATGGAGTGCGGTCCTTCTGAGATTGATGATTGGAGTTAGGCTTCCTCCCATTCCCACGTACCACTCCTTGAGAGCTCTGGACCTCCCGCTTCCTTTTCTGTTGCGTAGCTAACTCAGATGCCTCAGACTCATCTATAACACGCTCCACTTTGATGGCTTTTTGGTACATCGTTTGGAGGTTTGGAAAGGTTAGTGCAGCCATATTTGTTTTTAACTTGGATTTGAGGCCTCTCTCAAATCGTTCCATTTTCATTTCCTCGTTCGCCACTTGATGAGGAGCAAGCCTACTCAATTCATTAAACTTAGACATATACTCAATAACTGGCATTTTTCCTTGCTTTAGGTCCAAAAATTCCTGCTCCTTAGCCCATTTTACCTCCTTGGGTGTTGAATTAGTATATTCAGTTTTGATGACAACAAACCCAAGTGTAAAATGCTCTTAAGTAATGTTGCTCCAAACAAAGTTCTCCAAACAGGCATACACTGTTATTTTCAATATGCGTCTTAACTTGTTTGCTGAATGTTGAGAACAAGTCTTAAGAACAGGTCTCATACCTTGATGACTCACGCTCAAGTCAAGAACACCACCTCGATGAGTTGATTGTGTGTTAAGATCAGTTCCTGAACTCAAGCAATACAAGAACAACCTGGCAAACAGGCTAGGTGTTTCAAGGACAATCCAGCAAACAGGCCTTTCTGAACTCAAGCGATACAAGAACAACCTGGCAAACAGGTTGGTCTAGGTGGTTGGGGCAGCGTATTCATCTTGAACAAGATGACTGGATCTACAACAAGATGTCTTGGGTAATTTAGGTTTTATTTTTTAGACTCTTGTTAATATGCCAATCTTGAAAAGTCTCTAACTAACCACTCTTGAATTGGTTGCGCTATTTGCTTCAGAACACCAAGTTTGAACAACCCTATAAACAGGGTACCTAGGGTGTTTCTGAACTGCAACGGCCAAACCCGGTCACTTTGGAAAACTTATTTTGGTTGGCTAAAAGCTCTAATATATTTTGATAAAATTCCAAGACAGCAATTTAAGCTGTAGGAAATCTTTTGATATGAAAATCACTTGGGAGATTTGCAAAACTGATTTTGGAAAATATTTACCAAAACCGAAAATATTTCTCTCTTATCCTTTGGAAAGTGATTAATTCAAAATTCAAGCTGAGATTCTTTTCCAGGTATTTCACGGCTATTTTTAAGGGGAAAAGATAGTCTTTTATCCTCCAAAATCAAATCCCTACAATATTGGGAAACTCTATCCTCATTGGATCTTTTAGCCGTTGGAATTCTCTGTGCTAAGCAAAAATCTCTCTTTGCTAAACATAGCTGATTTTATCACTTCTCCTTATTTTTGACCGTTGGATTTTTTGTTTAAAAACTCAACATTTCACTCCCATTCATTAGATGAAGAAAAAACGAGAAACATACACAACATACGCAAAAAGGGAGAAGTGCAAAAGTGGTTTTTCTAGTGAGAAGAATTTTTCGAGCTACTCTTGAGAAAAGAAAAACCGAGACAAGTTGTGTTTAAGCTGAGCTTTCAAGATATTGGCATACTAGGACCTCGTTGTACCTTACATCTGCTTAAATCAGAAGCACCCCCGTAAGGTGTTTTGTAACCCTGATCTTGGATCAGAAAAGTGAGTGAGTGGTCCTCAGTCGTGTGGACTTTGGACGTGTCCAATCTGGTGAGATTTGGACGTGGTGTAACCTTTCTTAGAAAAGAAGGTTACGTGGTTGCAAGTTGTAACAAGGTGTGTTACATTTGTAACGTGTGAAGCCCGTTAGTGAAAGTGGTTAAATTCTACACGAGGTAGGTCGTGGTTTTTCACACCTCAGTTGGGCTAGAGGTGTTTTCCACGGAAAAATTGTGTGTGCTTTATTTCCGCATTTATCTTGTTGATTTTCGCCTTTGAGCAAATTGAAAACATCTGGTGCAAACAAGTCAGAAGGTTGTTTGTAATTCAAGAACAACCTCTGCAATCAGGAGGGTGTTTGTCAGTAAGTACGCGAAAATCGAACACCACAATTCACCCCCCCTCTTGTGGGTAAGTACTCCTAAATTCAACAAGTGGTATCAGAGCAGGTTCTCTCACAAAAGGGCTAACACCTTGAGAGATTCTGAAGATGAGTACACCACAAGGAATCCTTGAAGGGCAATCCATTACTCGGCCACCCTATTTCAACGGCCAACATTATAGTTGGTGGAAGAATAGGATGGAGAACTATATTCAGGCAGAAGATTATGAATTATGGATGCTCATCAAGAACGGGCCCCTTGTTCCCACCAAGGTGCTTGAAGATGGTAAGAAGGTTCCCAAGGAACCCATAGAGTTTGATGCTGAAGACTATAAAAAAATGGAAAAGAATGCCAAGGCCAAGAAGCTATTATATTTTGGCCTAGGTCCAGATGAATATACACGTATCTCGGAGTGTGAGTCAGCCCAGGAGATATGGAATGCCCTCCAAGTAGCTCATGAAGGAACAAGTCAAGTCAAACAATCACGTATTGAGCTACTCATGAGGCAATATGAGTTGTTTGATATGGGTGATCGTGAGAACGTGATGGATATGTACACACGCTTCACCCACATAACAAACGAGCTAAAATCCCCGGGAAAATCCTTCACCACAGAAGAGCTGGTGAGGAAGATTCTAAGGATTTTGCCTCGGTCTTGGGAAGCGAAGGTGACAGCCATCCAAGAAGCTAAAGACATGAACAAGATCACCCTCGACGAGTTGATTGGCAATCTTCAAACCTATGAACTCAGAAAGAACTCACAACAAAAAGAGGAGCAGAAGAAGGATCGTGGGCTTGCCTTGAAAGCACAAGAGGATGATGACTCTGACCTTGAGGATGAAGAGATGGCCTTAATGACACGAAAGTTCAAGAAATTCTTCAAAAAGGTCAAAGAAAACAGCAAAAGAAAGGACTTCAGTAAATCCAGAAACACCCCCCGAGAACAGTTCACAGGGTGTTTTAAATGTGGCAAACCAGATCACCTTGTGAAAAACTGCCCTCTGCTTCGAGAAGAGCAGGAGTTCGAACAACCCAGAAAACAGGTTCAAAAACAACCTGTGAACACCTCAGGCAAAAGATTCTCGAAGGCTATGCTTGCTGCCTGGGGAGACTCTTCTGAGGATGAAGGTGAATCTGAAAGTGAAGGAGATGCTGTAGCTCTCATGGCACAAAGTGACTCAGACTCAGATGATGAATCCACAAACAGCTTGACTGATCTCAAGAACAAGGTACGTGGTCTCAATAAAGCAACTCTCGAAAAACTTTTGTATACCTTGATGGATACTTGTGCTGAATTGAAACGAGATGTCCGAGACCTAGAACTAGAAAATGAGATCCTTAAGAATGAGAAACTTGAGGCTGAAAGAGAAATTCTAGCTTCACATCAAACCATAAATGACCTTAGGGAGACCTTGATCTTGAACGAAGTAAAATATACCACCAATCAAGCCAAGGCTGAAAAGGAAACCCTTGAGCTTAAAGAAAAGGTCGAAGTCTTACTTACTGAAAACAAGAACCTGTTGGCTAAAGCAAAACGCACAGAACACGACCTTGCCATAAACAGGTTGTGGAACAAGTCCTCACAAGCCCTTGATTGGTTAAACACTCACCACAGTCGAAACAAAAAGGGACTTGGATATAAGCCTAAACAAACCGTTTACCCAATCCATAGAAAGTATGTGGGATTACCTGAAAACATTGTTTGCTTTCATTGTGGTAAAACTGGTCACTATCAATATTCATGTCCTTCAAGAAGGTATGCCATTGAAAAGAATGAAAGGTATGTGAAACAAATCTGGATTAGGAAAGATGAGCTTTATTTGTCTAAAAGAATGGGACCCAAGTGGATCTGGGTTCCCAAAACTAACCCTTGATTTGTTTTGCAGGCTGAAGTGAGAGAGAACAACCCCACAAACAACCCAGCAAACAGGGTAAGAAACACCCTGGCAAATAGCTCAAAAAATAACCTTGAAAACAGGCAGCTGTGGTATGTTGATAGTGGGTGTTCGCGGCATATGACCGGAGAAAAATCAAACTTTCTCTCACTTACAGCTTCAACCGGTGGGAGCGTGGCTTTTGGAAACGGCAAGTCTGGGACAATTGTCGGTATAGGTAGCATTGGTAAAACTCTCTCCCACTCAATTGATAATGTGCACTTAGTTGATGGTTTAAAGCATAATTTACTAAGTGTGTCCCAACTGTGTGACAAGAACAATCTAGTGGTGTTCTCACGAACACATTGCTTGGTTGTCAATGCCAACACAGGAGACGTTGTGTTAAAGGGGAAGCGTCACAAAAATGTTTACAAAGTTTGTATTTCCACACTTCTCCAAAACAACCTGACTTGTTTGAGTGCTGTGAATGATGATATAATGCTCTGGCACAAGAGACTAGGTCATGCAAGCCTTACTCTTTTAAACAAACTTGTTTCCAAAGACTTGGTTGTTGGACTACCTTCCATCAAGTTTAATGATGACAGGGTATGTGAAGCTTGTGCAAAAGGAAAACAAGTCAGATTGTCTTTTAAATCAAAAAGGTGTGTTAGCACTACCCGACCTCTTGAATTATTACACATTGATCTATGTGGTCCTATGAGGATAACAAGTAGAGGTGGGAAGAGGTATGTGCTTGTCATAGTGGATGATTACTCTCGATTTACTTGGACCCTGTTCTTGGCCTCCAAGGATGAAACTTTTGAGAATTTTATTGCCCTTCTCAAAAAGGTTGAAAAGAGAGTAGGACACTCATTGGTTAGCTTGAGGTCTGATCATGGTACTGAATTTGAAAATACAAGTTTTACAGAATTTTGTAATACGCATGATGTTGATCATAACTTCTCGACCCCAAGAACACCCCAACAGAATGGGGTGGTTGAGCGCAAAAACCGCACCCTAGAAGACATGACTAGGATAATGCTTATTGCTAGTGGTCTTCCTAGGAACTTTTGGGCAGAAGCTTTGAACACATCATGTTACATTATGAATAGATGTATAATTAGACCTATTTTGAATAAAACTCCCTACGAACTCTTCAAAGGCAGAAAGCCCAACATTATGCATTTAAGAACATTTGGTTGCAGGTGTTTTGTGCATAATAATGGGAAGGATGCTTTGGGAAAGTTTGATCCCAGGAGTGATGAGGCAATATTTCTCGGTTATTCCTCTCACAGCAAGGCATACAAAGTCTTTAACAAAAGAACCTTGTGTGTTGAGGAAAGTGTGCATGTGCTTTTTGATGAATCTAACACTTTGAATAAGAATGGTGCACAGGAAGAAGAGTTTGAATTAGGTCTTATCCGAAAAGAAGTGTTGCCCCATGAGAGACAAGGTAAGAACACCATGGAGACAACAGGCCCAGAAGTTATTCCTCAAAACGGCAGGCAAGGTGAACACCAAACAGGGGGAAACACCGTTGAACCCTGTTCGAGACCATGTTCTTCAGGAACAGGCTTACAAACAGGTGCAGAAACAGGCTCAGGAGGTGTTCGTGAGCCTGATTCTCCAAATATTCCGGCTAGAGTAGAGCATGTGTCTGTGGATCCACTTACTCCACGACCATGGAAGCACCATAGTTCACACCCCCTTGATCAAATTCTGTCTGATATTAACAGTGGAGTGCAAACTAGGTCTAAGCTTAAGAATTTCTGTGCTTTCTATGCTTTTCTCTCTAACATTGAGCCAAAGAATGTGAATGAAGCTCTTGCAGATTCAGATTGGGTCACGGCAATGCAAGAAGAGCTCCATCAATTTGAAAGAAACAGAGTATGGCACCTGGTACCTAAACCTGCAGAGAGAACAATCATTGGAACCAAGTGGGTGTTCCGAAACAAACTGGATGAGTCAGGAACAGTCACTAGGAACAAGGCACGGCTGGTTGTTCAAGGGTATAACCAAGAAGAAGGGATCGATTATGAAGAAACCTTTGCACCAGTTGCTAGAATTGAGGCTATTCGAATCCTAATAGCCTTTGCAGCTCATATGGAAATCAAGCTATATCAAATGGACGTGAAAAGTGCATTCCTAAACGGATACCTTAAAGAAGAGGTGTCTGTCAAACAACCTCCTGGTTTTGAAAACAGTGAATTTCCTAACCATGTTTTCAAACTTGACAAAGCTCTTTATGGTTTAAAACAAGCTCCTAGAGCTTGGTATGAACGTTTGTCAAGTTTTTTACTTGAAAATAATTTTAGAAGAGGCAAGGTAGACAATACCTTGTTTCTAAAATCTAAGGGGGAACATTTATTGATTGTCCAAATATATATTGATGGCATTATATTTGGTGCAACTCATCATGATTTATGCAATGAATTTTCAAATATGATGAGGAGTGAGTTTGAGATGAGCATGATAGGTGAGCTTAACTTTTTCTTAGGCTTACAAATCAAGAAAACTCTAAACGGCACCATGATCCATCAACAAAAGTATATCAAGGAGCTATTTAAGCGTTTTGGGATGGAGTCGGCCAAATCCATAGACACTTCTATTTCTCCTTCAACCAAGTTGGTTATGGATGATGGGAGTCCCTCAGTTGAGGAGAAACTCTATAGGGGCATGATTGGGTCACTCCTATACCTAACCGCTAGTAGACCGAATATTATTTTTAGTGTTGGTCTATGTGCCCGTTTTCAGTCTAATCCTAAGGAAACTCATCTTAAGGCTGTTAAACGGATACTAAGATATTTGAAACATACACCCAATTTAGCTTTATGGTATCCTAGAGGTTGCAATTTTGATCTTGTTGGATATGCTAACGCTGACTATGCTGGATTCCTAGTTGATAGAAAGAGTACCTCAGGTATGGCTCACTTTCTTGGACCTTGTTTGGTATCTTGGGCTACCAAGAAGCAACATTCAGTTGCCATGTCCACAGCAGAAGCTGAATATGTTGCAGCAGCTTCATGTTGTGCTCAACTGTTGTGGATAAGACAACAGCTTAAGGACTTTTGTGTTGACACTGGATGCATTCCTATTTTTTGTGATAACACAAGTGCAATTAACATTGCCAAAAATCCATGTCAACATAAAAGAACAAAGCATATTGACATTCGACATCATTTCTTAAGAGATAATGTTGAAAAGGGTTTAATCTCTATGAATTTTTGCACAACGTAAAATTAAATTGCTGATATATTCACTAAGGCACTAGCTAGAGATCAATTTGAGAGAAATAGACTGGAACTAGGGTTGGTAAGAACACCCTGAGATGCTTATTTTCAAGACATGAACTAGGTTTGGTAAAAACAACCTCTGCACCCTGTTCTCTCCCCTTGTTTGCAAATCTTATTAGCAACTGATGTGATTTATGTACAATGAGTGCATACACTCGAATTGCGTGCGTTTTTTTAATCTATACAAGGAGTGCAGCATAAGGGGATGTACTAAGGATCACTAGAGCAGCTCTGCCACCCCTAGTACCAATGAGTCAAATCAAGATCAAACGGCGAAGAACAGGCAGGTATCTTGATCGAACGGAAAGAACAGGTACATCCCTTGGTTGTTCCATGCATATGGGAATGTGTTTTCTTTAAATCTCCCTCCTTACGAAGGCACACGCCTTTAATGTTCTCACCCGTTGCAAACCTAGAGATCTTTAAAAGATTTTGGGTGCTCTCTCTCTCTTTAAATGCCCTGTTCTCAGTTCTTCTTTTCACCTGACTTCATCTCGCTCAAAAGCAAACCCTGCAAATAGCCTTAAACTCTAATCTCTCTCCTCTAGCAACAATGGCTTCCAACAACACCTCTCACTCAAAAGCCCTGGTTCTTGCGTCCTCAATCCCTGCTCCCCCTCGCCCAATCCTGTACAAGCCTTTCAGATTTCTGAAAAGCTTGTCCCTAAAGTCAGTAGGGATAGGGATGGACGATATTCCCTTCAATTGTAGAAGGGAATTGGTGTTTCTTGTGGGGTCAATTGTATGTCCCATTAAAGTAGAATCGGAGGGTGCACCATCGGGGCCTCAAGACAAAATCTTGGAAACCCCTGAAGGGTTTAGTGATAATTTCGAACCCTGTTCTTTTGGGCTGTTTCCTGAAACAGTGCCAGAAACAGGGAAAGACTCTTTTGACGCCGTGTGTGTGGAGGATCTGAATGTCGATTTCCGAGGGAATTCGAATGAGACATCAGAGGAGAGTCAGGAGAAGGATTCTCTCCCTGAGGCTGAACTCACTACTCCGGTTGCTCAAACCGGAGAGAAAAGGAAAAGGGTGAAAATAGTGGCCAGGCGCAGCAGAACGCCAAGAACAAGGCCACAACCAAGGTCTCAGCCCTCTCAAACTCCCTCTTCTCCAAAATCCTCCAAGCCTTCTCGCAAATCTGCAAGAATAGCTTTTCAATCCGCTCCCCGTATCTCCAAACCCTCTGCTCCAATCATCGAGGAGATTTCCTCTTCTTCTACCGAGGGTTCTCAAGTTCTGACTCTGAGAACACCTCTTTCAAACAGGGGACACCGGTGTTCTCCGAGTCCTCTGAAGATCAAGCCCCTCAAAAATCAACCTCTAAACCTGCTGTGAAGCCCTCTCCTGCAAACTCACCCCTCAAAAGAAAGCCCAGAACAGCTCCCCTACCAGACGCTACCACCTCTGTTCCTCCTCCCAAACACCCAAAGAAGTCCACTCCCTCTCCTATGTCTGACAAGCATGCGCAATTGCTTAAGCGCAATGTCGTCAGGGGGAAGGTAGTAAATGTACGTTTTTTCGAGGAACAGGGTCTGGGGGTGTTCCTGAACAAGTTGCGAGTCCAAGGCTGGCTCGACTTGTTTGCAAACACCCAGTTGGGGTGTTCTGTGCCTGAGTTAGCTGAGTTTTACGCCAACTGCAGTGTCACTAAAGGGGTGGTGACAAGTTTTGTGAATGGGCAAGGCATTAAGGTGAATGCGCCCACACTTAGGAAAATATTGGGGGTGCCCTCACAAGGCTTTGCTGTGTATGTGAGGGAAGACAAGACTGCCCTTGCAACAGCCAGGCTCCTAGAGGTGTCCCAACGCCTCAGTCAGAAACAGGGCCTGAGAACACCCCTCTCGGTTAAGAAGGGTGAAATGACCTCCCTGCACCAACTACTGTTTATGTTCACCATCAAGAATATAATTCCGCGAGGTCAAGGGAGAAACTCAGCAGATGCCCTCGATCAATGTCTGGTGGACCTACTGGATCGGGAGGAACCAATAAACCTCCCTGCAATCATAATTCGCCACATAGGGCGAATTGCGAACACCACCCGAGCCCATGATCTTGGCTATGGGTTTCTACTGACAAGGGTGTTTGAGCACTTTGGGATAGCGCTCACACGGAGAGTGGCAGCTCAAATCATTGATGAGATTGGGATTGACACCCTACTAGGGTGTGGCTATGAGGTTGGCGAAGGGTCAGTCTCCAAACAGGGTCATCGACCACCTCGACCACCTGTTTTTAGGCAACCTTCCATCAAGGTTGAGGCTGTTCTTGAGGACAATGCTCGCCTCAAGGATGAGCTCTCTGCCGTCAAGGCTGCTCTTGCTGAGGAACAAGCCCTCTCCGCCAAACGCCATGAAGATTTGCTTGCCCTTCTCTCCACCCTTGCCCCCAACATTCCTCTTCTGCAAACGAAACCACCCCCTGCTCCCTGATTGTCTAGGCTGGTCTCTAGTCTCCTCCTCCTCCTCTCTTAGTTTTGTTGTTTTGGCATTGTACTACTTTTCTTTGCAATGAAATATCTATTTGCAATGCTTTATATGCTTTTCTTGCAACCGTCCTGTTGTTCTTGCTTTTTAATGATGCCAAAAGGGGGGAGAATAGTGTAACCTATTGACAAAGTATGACGAATGAGCCTGACCTTGACTCGATAGGGTGGGTTGATCTCTAACTCCTTGTACCTACGTGGATCCCTATCAGCATTCAATTTTTTTTAATATGGACACTTGGTTTGTCATCATCAAAAAGGGGGAAATTGTTGAATTAGTATACTCAGTTTTGATGACAACAAACCCAAGTGTAAAATGCTCTTAAGTAATGTTGCTCCAAACAAAGTTCTCCAAATAGGCATACACTGTTATTTTCAATATGCGTCTTAACTTGTTTGCTGAATGTTGAGAACAAGTCTTAAGAACAGGTCTCATACCTTGATGACTCACGCTCAAGTCAAGAACACCACCTCGATGAGTTGATTGTGTGTTAAGATCAGTTCCTGAACTCAAGCAATACAAGAACAACCTGGCAAACAGGCTAGGTGTTTCAAGGACAATCCAGCAAACAGGCCTTTCTGAACTCAAGCGATACAAGAACAACCTGGCAAACAGGTTGGTCTAGGTGGTTGGGGCAGCGTATTTATCTTGAACAAGATGACTGGATCTACAACAAGATGTCTTGGGTAATTTAGGTTTTATTTTTAGACTCTTGTTAATATGCCAATCTTGAAAAGTCTCTAACTAACCACTCTTGAATTGGTTGCGCTATTTGCTTCAGAACACCAAGTTTGAACAACCCTGTAAACAGGGTACCTAGGGTGTTTCTGAACTGCAACGGCCAAACCCGGTCACTTTGGAAAACTTATTTTGGTTGGCCAAAAGCTCTAATATATTTTGATAAAATTCCAAGACAGCAATTTAAGCTGTAGGAAATCTTTTGATATGAAAATCACTTGGGAGATTTGCAAAACTGATTTTGGAAAATATTTACCAAAACCGAAAATATTTCTCTCTTATCCTTTGGAAAGTGATTAATTCAAAATTCAAGCTGAGATTCTTTTCCAGGTATTTCACGGCTATTTTTAAGAGGAAAAGATAGTTTTTTATCCTCCAAAACCAAATCCCTACAATATGGGGAAACTCTATCCTCATTGGATCTTTTAGCCGTTGGAATTCTCAGTACTAAGCAAAAATCTCTCTTTGCTAAACATAGCTGATTTTATCACTTCTCCTTATTTTTGACCGTTGGATTTTTTGTTTAAGAACTCAACATTTCACTCCCATTCATTAGATGAGAAAAAACGAGAAACATACACAACATACGCAAAAAGGGAGAAGTGCAAAAGTGGTTTTTCTAGTGAGAAGAGTTTTTCGAGCTACTCTTGAGAAAAGAAAAACCGAGACAAATTGTGTTTAAGCTGAGCTTTCAAGATATTGGCATACTAGGATCTCATTGTACCTTACATCTACTTAAATCAGAAGCACCCCCGTAAGGTGTTTTGTAACTCTGATCTTGGATCAGAAAAGTGAGTGAGTGATCCTCAGTCGTGTGGACTTTGGACGTGTCCAATCTGGTGAAATTTGGATGTGGTGTAACCTTTCTTAGAAAAGAAGCTTACGTGATTGCAAGTTGTAACAAGGTGTGTTAAATTTGTAACGTGCGAAGCCCGTTAATGAAAGTGGTTAAATCCTACACGAGGTAGGTCGTGGTTTTTCACACCTCAGTTGGGCTAGAGGTGTTTGCCACGGAAAAATTGTGTGTGCTTTATTTCCGCATTTATCTTGTTGATTTTCGCCTTTGAGCAAATTGAAAACATCTGGTGCAAACAAGTCAGAAGGTTGTTTGTAATTCAATAACAACCTCTGCAATCAGGAGGGTGTTTGTCAGTAAGTACGCGAAAATCGAACACCACAATTCACCCCCCTCTTGTGGGTAAGTACTCCTAAATTCAACATTGGGATAGTATTTTTCATCTAATAACCCCTTGAACTCTGCCCAAGTTAGTGGTTGTTCACCTTCTTTCGGCTTAACGGTATCCCACCAAAAGCTAGCATCTTTCTCAAATAAGTGAGCTGCGAACTTCACCTTATAATTAGCAGGACACTCCATAACCTCAAACAATCCCTCAATCTTCCTCTTCCAGTGCTCATACTGAATTGGATCTGGTGCTCCGTCCAACATAGGTGGCTTAAGCTTCAAAAATTTAATGAGCATCTCCATCCTATCATTTGGAGGCGGAGGTGGAGGAGGATTTTGCCTCTCTTCCGATATATCGTATACCATCTTAACTACTGCACTCGTAATAAGACTCCAGGTCACTTATGTGCACCATATACATATACTACTTATAGAGGAATTTCCATCAACCCCCTCCTTGTAAGCTTACAACAATTTAGCACTTAACACTTAACACTTAATATACAACATACATCGCATAGCACATAACACATAGCACATAACATATAACTCTTAGGACATAAAAACATATCGGCAGGCCAAATTTCAATTTCTTTTATCCTTTTAGAAAACCCTATAGCTCTGATACCATCAAATGTAACACTCCCGGCCTCAGGCGGGTCGTGTTACACGCCATAGCCCTACCCTAGGGAAGGACTGTTAAGACAACTTGCTTAAACCTATTAGAAACATAACATAAGAGAGACTCAAATTTTAAAACTTAAGCCACTATAACCTAATTGGGCCTTGAGTTTAATCCTAGGGCTAGAAATGCAAGAATTTTCTAAATTTCTGGGGCAAAACGGGCAGAATCTCCCCTGAAAACTGACCATTTTCCTAGGCCTAAGCCTTACATTACATCCCTGCAATACATAAGGTACTAAATAACATCAACACCTCCACGGCTACACGCCGGAGTCCACAACTCTACGGGCCACACGCCCGGAGTACACAGAGCTTTCTATTTTTCATAAACTTTACAAGAAGATAAATAATTACATAACCTTACAAACATAGTCAATATTACATATTCACGTCGCAATCAACCCAAGCAAGTCCACCCTTGTTGCACTCCACGCATCAGTCACATACCTGTAGATCTGGGGAAAAAGGGGAAAAGTAATTTCTAATTTAAAGTTTCTTATAAACGTTACACGTTTACTAAATCGTAAAACGACTTATTTTCTAATTTCAATGCTTCGCCAAAACACAATAAGTTTACTAAATCGTAAAGCGACTTCGTCTTTAACTAAAAGGCTCTTTATAAACATAACAAGGTTGCCTAATCATAAAACGACTTCGATTCTAACTTGAAAGCTTCGTATAAACGTAATACGGTTGCTAAATCATAAAAACAACTTCGTTCCTAACTTAAATGCTATGATTAGCAATAAATGTAAGCTAGATTCATCGAAAACTCCATTTTAAAACATCTAGCAACCTTTCCAGAATATATTGGTTCTGCCCTAGCATAGCAATGTTTAATTCATTTGCATGTCCACACATATAATCGAATTAATACAATAACAATCCAATCCACCAATTCAGTAAACTGATTCATATAACTATCATTCGAAATCCTTAAAATAGGAGGGATTAAAGGTTCACCCACCTCGAATTCAAGCTATACACGTGAGAATTGGCTGGATTGAAGTCAAAAATCAGACTCCACACACCCAGAAGGTCCGCTGACTTCGCGTGAGGTTCGACCACCACCGAACCCAAAACCCTAACTCACAATTTCTGAAGTATTTAGGCACAATTAGCACGAATTGAAGGGAATTGAAGCAAGGATTCGATTTATAGAGGCAAGAGTGTTCGAATCTCACCGTGCATGCGCCGAATTCGCCGGTGTTCGGCCGGTCTTTCGTCAAAATCAGCCCAACCGTGGCTGATTCTCGTCCCACCGCACGGAATCAAGGCCACCGACACCTGGGTTGGTGGGGTTCGTGGCAGCAGAACGAAGAAGAACAGGCAGCAGGGCTAGGGTTTGGGACTTAGGGTCATCGCGGGAAGAAGAAGAAGAAGAAAGGGAAGGCCATTGGGGGTCGAGGTCACGCAGAGGGGGAAGGAGAAGCAGGCTCTCAGGGGGTCGACTGGCTCAAGGCCGGCGACCGACGACAGCGTGCGTGGCCGGAAGCGAAGGAGGAGAAGGAGGACAGGGGAAGCAGAGCACCATCGCGAAGAAGAAGAAGAGGAAAGAAAGAGAGCTCGCGGGGTGTTCACGCGTGTGTTGACAAAATTAGCCTCTCCTCTTTTTTTTTTTGGGATTCAATTTTACCACAAAACTTCAACCTATTGTATTAATAATCGAATACCCGAGCCTCTAATCATAAACCGAATTCCTAAATATAATCGTTGGTCAGCTTACTGGCGCTTTGATTGTATTAAGGATCGATTTAGTAAACTACAGAACTGTTACCAGGATTCAACAATCTGATCGTATTTGGGAATTGCTTTGGTTGGAGTTTCAAGGAATCGAAGGCTTGTCTTGTTACACAACTTTAGGAAATTTATTTTTGGGATCCAAAGTTGAATATATCAATAACTTGGGCGATATGGTAGTTGTAGGTTGGCGGATAATAAAATAAAATTTTCCAACCCAACAGGCATAATATTTGATAAGCAAGTACGATAGAAATGCGGGTCTCACATTTCTCCCCCACTTACAAAAAGTTTCATCCTCGAAACTTATACGCTTTGGTCACACGATGCGAAATGATTCCATACATACTTATATAAAAAGGAAGTACTTAAAAGAAATATTTCTTACCGACTTTCATACACATCATGGAGCCGTGAGATTGGAGGAGTCATTTTCTTGCTTGGAAATTGTTGCCGCCTTACCTATTTGTTGACTGAGTCCTTTGATTAGCCTGCATGTTCTCTTGTACTTTCTTCGGACATTGGTTTTGGTAATGCCCAATTTCTCCACACCCAAAGCACGCCCCAGTTAACCTTGCACAGGGCCCATTGTGGAGCTTGCCACACGTCTCACATCGAGGCCTTGGCTCATATGGAGTGCGGTCCTTCTGAGATTGATGATTGGAGTTAAGCTTCCTCCCATTCCCACGTACCACTCCTTGAGAGCTCTGGACCTCCCGCTTCCTCTTCTGTTGCGCAGCTAACTCAGATGTCTCAGACTCATCTATAACACGCTCCACTTTGATGGCTTTTTGGTACATCGTTTGGAGGTTTGGAAAGGTTAGTGCAGCCATGTTTGTTTTTAACTTGGATTTGAGGCCTCTCTCAAATCGTTCCATTTTCATTTCCTCGTTCGCCACTTGATGAGGAGCAAGCCTACTCAATTCATTAAACTTAGACATATACTCAATAACTGGCATTTTTCCTTGCTTTAGGTCCAAAAATTCCTGCTCCTTAGCCCATTTTACCTCCTTGGGATAGTATTTTTCATCTAATAACCCCTTGAACTCTGCCCAAGTTAGTGGTTGTTCACCTTCTTTCGGCTTAACGGTATCCCACCAAAAGCTAGCATCTTTCTCAAATAAATGAGCTGCGAACTTCACCTTATAATTAGCAGGACACTCCATAACCTCAAACAATCCCTCAATCTTCCTCTTCCAGTGCTCATACTGAATTGGATCTGGTGCTCCGTCCAACATAGGTGGCTTAAGCTTCAAAAATTTAATGAGCATATCCATCCCATCATTTGGAGGCGGAGGTGGAGGAGGATTTTGCCTCTCTTCCGATATATCGTATACTATCTTAACTACTGCACTCGTAATAAGACTCCATGTCACTTATGTGCACCATATATATATACTACTTATAGAGTAATTTCCATCAACCCCCTCCTAGTAAGCTTACAACAATTAAGCACTTAACACTTAACATTTAATATACAACATACATCGCATAGCACATAACACATAGCACATAACATATAACTCTTAGGACGTAAAAACATATCGACGAGTCAAATTTCATTTTCTTTTATCCTTTTAGAAAACCCTATAGCTCTGATACCATCAAATGTAACACCCCCGGCCTCAGGCGGGTCGTGTTACACGCCACAGCCCTACCCTGGGGAAGGACTGTTAAGGCAACTTGCTTAAACCTATTAAAAACATAACATAAGAGAGACTCAAAATTTAAAACTTAAGCCACTATAACCTAATTGGGCCTTGAGTTTAATCCTAGGGCTAGAAATGCTAGAATTTTCTAAATTTCTGGGGCAAAACGGGCAGAATCTCTCCTGAAAACTGACCATTTTCCCGTGCCTAAGCCTTACTTTACATCCCTGCAATACATAAAGTACTAAATAACATCAACACCTCCACGGCTACACGCTGGAGTCCACAACTCTACGGGCCACACTCCCGGAGTATACAGAGCTTTCTATTTTTCATAAACTTTACAAGAAGATAAATAATTACATAACCTTACAAACATAGTCAATATTACATATTCACGTCACAATCAAACCAAGCAAGTCCACCCTTGTTGCACTCCACGCATCAGTCACATACCTGTAGATCTGGGGAAAAAGGGGAAAAGTAATGAGGATGAGCAACCACCGCTC
The DNA here is from genome assembly GCA_029747015.1 of Carnegiea gigantea. Lineage (NCBI taxonomy): Eukaryota > Viridiplantae > Streptophyta > Magnoliopsida > Caryophyllales > Cactaceae > Carnegiea > Carnegiea gigantea. Next base: position 20,222 of record JAKOGI010002148.1, read on the forward strand.
AGTGAGTAAACCCTCTCTCCCAAAACATACTTAAAATACATATTAACTTACGCAAGCCTTTCGTAATTCATTTTAGTTAAAGAGCCTTCGCATAATACATCATATTCGAACCATAAACCGAGTGAAGGAATAATCATACCAAAAAGCTTAACTTTAGTAGAAACCGTAATATGTTGACCAACCATAATAAAGCTACGTAAATCCAGGAACATAGCATAAATAGGGGTTTTACACATAATCTTTACTTATAGAAAAAACATACGTAGTAAATTATTCACGTAAATAAGGAGACTAGACTCTTAGAGGTACTTTGTTACTGCCATCCCGAGTCGGCCAAACTCGAGCGGCAACATACGCCTATCTGGATAGACATCATACTATGCTGAGACGTAATTTCATACTTAGACTTCAGGCGGGAATCAAACCACCATCCCTGAATCTATCATAACGTAACATATGTGATACCAGGCGGGAACTAAGCCACTATCCCTGGGTCTCAGATTTAAGCTTAAAGTTTCTAGAGTAGCTCCTCTACGTACACATAGACATAAACATAACCATACGTTCACATACATACTGATACTGATTCATATATAGGTCTTAGGAACTTATGAAATTCATATACATACATACTTAGTAGATAAACATGCTTATACGTATTCATATATAGGTTTTATGAACTTAAAACATAAAAACATAATATACATACATACTTTGTAGACAAACATACTTATACGTATTCATATATAAGTTTTATGAACTTAAAACATGAAAACATAATACACATACATACTTCGTAGACAAACATACTTATACATATTCATATATAAGTTTTATGAACTTAAAACATGAAAACATAATTTCCTTACGACTTTAGCTTTAGGCAAATAACAAGAAATGCCTCCCGATTCAAAACTTGGGTAGTACTAGCGTGCACTTCCAGGCTAAGATTCGTAAATAATTACCTTCAATTGCCCTTTTTATGCTCATTTCAATCTTTCAAACACAAGGGATGAACATGATACAAGCCAAGTTTACTAATCTCATAATTCGATTTCGTGAATGGTTTCAAAGCTTTTCATAATTAAAGTAAATTTGCTAGCGTGTAAACTAACTTCGTAAAATACGTTTACGAATTCGAAAACGACTTCGTCTCTACTTAAAGGTTTCGTATAAACTTAATACGTTTATTAACTCGTAAAACGATCTCCTTTTAGACTTAAAAGCTTCTTATAAGGGCAATAAGTTGGTTAATACTTAAAACGACTTTACTTTAAACTTAAAGTTTTCTTATAAAGGTAACACCTTTACCAAATTGTAAAACGACTTATTTTTTAACTCGAATGCTTCGTATAAATGTAATAAGTTTACTAAATCGTAAAACGATTTCGTTTTCAACTTAAAAGCTTCTTAATAACATAATGCGTTTGTTAGTTTGTAAAACGTCTTCGTTTTAAACTTACAAGCTTCTTAGAAACAAAATAAGATTTGTTAGCACGTAAATCGGCTTCATAAATAACTTAAAGACTTCTTATAATGTAAATTGTTTACTAAATTGTAAAACGACATAGTTTCTAACTTAAATGCTTCGTGTAAATGTAGAACGATTGCTAACTCATAAAACGAGTTCACTTTTAGCTAAAAGCTTCTTTTAAATGTAATATGTCTGCTAAATCGTAAATCGAAACTTGTTAGAAACATAACGTGTTTAGTTAGTGCTTAATTCAACTAAGTTCGAAGCTTAAAAGCTTCTCACAGACGTTATGAGTCTATTAACACATAAAACGACTTCCTTTGAAACTTCAAAGCTTCTTAAAAACGTAATAAGTTTGTTAAGTCGTAAAATGATTTCGTTTCTAACTTAAAAGTCTCATATAAATGTAAAACGGCTACAATAGGGGCTAGGGGGCTTGCTGGCCTTGGGTAGAGAGAAGGAGGAGAGAAGAAGAGAGAGAAAGTAACTTGAATATTTGCTCGGTGGAAAATGAAGTAAAAAAAAAGTTGGTTGATATTTAAAGTGCTAAAAACTACTTTTTACTAAGTATAAATTAGGCCTAATTAAGGGTTATTGGCTAAACAAATGTACCCATGTTTCGTTGGGCCGAAATCGGCCTTAAATGGGCTCAGGTTCGAAAAAGAGCTGAAACCGGGTGCGTTTGCAAATTATTTTTTTTGGTTTATTTTTTTTTCCGAAGTTGAAATGCTTGTGGTGTCATGAAAAATAATTTAATCACTTAAATCATAATTATCGAGGCCTACTATCAATTTTTCCGAAAATTTTCGGTAAATGAAACTCGAATTGCAAAGTGGAGCCCCAAATGAATTCTCCCAACTGTGATGATAAATGAGATAAATAAATGTGAAAAATTAATAATATAGCTTAATTAAATAAATAAACATGATTTAGGGTCGGGCTATTACAACCTTCCCCCCTTAAAGAGTTTCGTCCTCGAAACTTATGAACTTTATCAAAACATGCAAAGTTATTTCAAATAAGTATGGATACTTGGCTTTCACTTGCTTCTCAGTTTGTCAAGTAGCTTCTGAGGAGGTATCATTTGCCCAAAGTAATTTGGTTAAAGATATCTGCTTAATGCTTAGCTGCTTAATCCTATGATATAATATCTGGATTGGGTGCTCTTGAAGCACAAGACCCGCAATGACCGCAATGGGTTTGCTTATGACAGCGTGATTAGGATATGAAATGTACTACTTGAGTTGTGAGGCAAGGAACACGTCATGCGCGTGTTTGAGCTATATAGGCAAACCTGGTAGACAAGCTATGCAATTTGGCCATTCATAAACTGACATGGTCTAAAAGATCTTGACCGCAATTTAGTTTGCAGTTCAACCTCCTTACATCCTTAATTGATGAAACTTTCTGAAGAACCTTAGTATATATATGAAAGTCCAGGAATCTCCTTCTTCTATCAACATAACGTTTCTGTCACTTTCAATAGGATATTTTCAGGAATCTTCTGACATGTGTCACCTTATTAAACACTGGGGAAGATCTTCATGACCTATAAGATGATTTGTTATCAATGTCTGCCGTCAGTTTATCCTGATGTTTAATGAAGGATTCTCTACTACTGTTATCATAACGTTGACTGCTGGGAGTTCCATACTTTCTTCAAATACAAATGTTGGTCATAGGTCGTGAAGCACTACAGGCTCCAACTTAGAAGAGTTGATCCATTGATATTTTTAGATGCTTACTCATCTATTTCAGGATGATAAGAACTGTAAAAGTTCAATCTAGTTCTAAAGGCTCTTTGAAGTGCTTGCCATAACAGGCTTGAAATCTCTGATCTCAGTCATACACTATCTCTGAGGAAATCTCATGACAAAGTCCATTGAAATTGAATCCCTTTCTTAAAATTTTGCTTTATTCTTTGGAGCTGATGATCATTATCCTGATTCACTCTAATTTCCTCCACCAAGGAGGGCTGTAAGGTAAGCGCCGGCAATTGAACATTCACCTTTCTATTCAACACTAATTGAATGTCCAAGACCTCAAGCTCTCTCAAGAGATTCAGTTGTGTAATCACTACAGCGTTCAAGGTATGTTGTGCCTTCCTATTTAGGGCGCCTGCAATAACATTTTCCTTTCTTGGTTGACATTGGATCTACCACAACTGATGGAGCTTCTTCTGCGTGAAGATGTACTTGAAGCTTTGATGATCAGTATTGATTCTTGCATGGTACCCCATATAAGTAATGTCTCTAAATTTTCAATGCAAAAACTAGAGAAATGGGTAGGGTAATTCTTCTCATAAGACTTGAGGTGTTAGAAGGCATAAGCCACCACTTTATCTTCTTGCTAACTTTGTATCTTGCTTCGACAAACTGGTTAGGGAAGACAATATTTATCAAATCCTTCCTGAACTCGATAAGTCCATGCTAAACTCAAATAGTTTCTAAGCTTAGTGCATTGGTGGGTGTTGGGCACTTTGTAACTGCTTTCAGCTTATGCAAATCAACCTTAATATCTTCCTTTGAAGCCCTATGCTCCATAAATACCATTGCTTCTAATCAGTACTCATGCCTTTTGTAGTTGTTATGTAATTGATGTCCCTTCAAGGTCTACAACGCTGTCTCAAATGAACAATATGCTCATCTTTATCCTTGGAGTGATTCAAGATGTCTTTTTATAAACACCATCACAAACTTATCCAAATAGGGTAAGAAACTCTATTCATAAGATCCATAAAGGCCGCAGGGCCATTGATTAGGCCAAAAGGCATCACAATGAATTCATAGTGACCTAAACATGGTCCTTAGTGTGGTTTTGGGAATGTCTTCAGCTACATAAGTTGATGGTACCTTGACCTCAAATTAATCTTAGATCAGACTCCTGCTCCCTACAGTTGATCAAATAAGCCATCTACTTGGGGCGATAGGTACGTGTTTTTTATGGTGATCTTGTTCAGCTCTCTGTAATCAATACATAACCTCCAGGTTCCATTCTTCTTCTTTACAAATAGAATTGGGGCACCCCATGGTGACACGTGTGGTATGATAAATCCCTTCTATAATGACTTCTCTAATTGAATCTTCAGTTCTTTAAGCTCAATTGAGGCCATATGATACAGGGTTTTGGAGATAGGTTAAGTATCAGGGATTAATTCAATCTTAACATCAATTTCTCTTTACGGAGAGTCTTGGTAACTTTTCAAGAAAACATCTCTAAATTCACAAGCTATAGGGATATCTTCTGCTTTTTCTTCCTTCGGTTGAATGTTACTAGCATAACACCAATACATAATATAGCCTTGACATAAGAGCTCATTGGTTTTCATAAAAGAATTTAAAGGATAAGGTTTTTCCTCTCTTTGACCATAAAACATATTTCTCTCTCTTGTTCATCTCTTGAAAAAACCTTAGGGTCACAACCTATCTTGACCCCAGAAGCACACAACCAGATCATTTTCAAAATGATATCAAAGTCTGACGTGTCAAATTGAATCAAAACTTTAGGGGAAACTATCTCACCAATAGTAATTGAAATAAATTTATGAGATGTAGAACACTTAGCTCTAAAGTCGTTGGATAACTTGATTCCATAATTGGTTTCTGCCTTCTTATTCTGAAGGTTCACTTGCATGGCAGCTCGTGTGAATATAAATGAATGAGTGGCAATTGAATCAATCAATGCACAAAATGATTTAAAATTAAAGGAGAGTTCCAGCAACTACCGCACCAGAGGTGGCAGTATCCTTCTTGCTCAACACCTACGACCTTCCTACAGCTACGGGCCTTGGAGGTGGGAGCCCTTGTCTACAGCCTTCAGTCTTCGGGAGCAGGTACCGATGAGGTACTCTGGACTACTACACCACGTGCATTTGTTAGTTCCCACTTAGCAATCCGGAGCGGTGTAATTAGTTCTTTCACAAATCGGCTCCAAATGAAGTCATGCCCTAAGAGCCTATTCGTAAAAGTGTTCCACCAAATATCGGTTTCACCTGTTAGATAAAATGTTTCAATGTTCACCTATTATCCTCTGGAACCTCTACTACAGTGAAGATTTTTTCCATTCCTTGAATCGATTCTTTAGGTTCCACTAGGTCATACTTTCCACTCTAGAGTCCTTTAGTATGAATCAGCTGAAGACATTTTTTCAAGGGGCAGTAACCCATCAAAATTTCTCACTGACGTAGTCCAAATGCATGACAAAGATTTTGATTGTCCAACTTAAGCTTTATGAAAGTGATCTTCAATAGGAAATTGAGGTTAAATCAGCCAAAAAGGGTAGACACATCGCGTTTCCCTTAGCAATGGATTCCACAAGTTAGACAACAATCAACCCCTATACAAAGTGTAGTTAAAATCTACCTTCTATTCAGGCATACTACAAAATTATCATCTATTGATATGGGTGCATCCCAATCATAAACCAGCTACTAGCAGCAATTGGGCTCTTAAAAATAGGAAAAGGTGACCAGAACTGATGAAGATGTAATATGAGAGTGAATGATAATGCAACTTGATGGGAAGATGCCATGAAGACAAAAAGATGAAGCCCTTGGTCAAAGTGAGGAGTATCCAAAAGTTGATAATCCAACAAGGACAATGACAGATGGTATGTTACTAGAAAGTGCAGTGAAATATTTTCTAGAGTAATGTCTACTTCACAAATGGAGGTGGAATCAATGGACTGCTTATAAGAGTTTAGGCAATTTAAGCAAGTCTTGAATTGTAATGGATTGAAGCAAAATGTCCCTCTAATATGTGCTTGGTTTCTCTTGTATGGAATCATCGATAGTTAATGGTTTCAAAACTTATGTACCATAGAACAAGCCTCTCCAAAATCCTATAATTCAGGGGATATTACATCAAGAACCCCCATATAGCTTACTTAGATGAAATTCGTGAGTTACAGAAGAAAATATCTGCAATCACTGAAACATACTGAAGTAATTGCCACTTGGATCCAAGAAATACACAAAATGACACCCATAATATGCGGAAGTATAAGCTCAAAGTTGTATGTATCCACTGACTTAAACAGTCTGTACCATCAGACTTCTAGCCTAAATTTCATTAACCACTGGTCTCCAAATGTGCTGCAATATGGGTCATTGGAAAGCTTACTTTTTGTACTTTGACATATAAGAACTAAAACATCTCTATCTAATGGAATGCATAAGCTACAACTGGACTAAACTCAAACCTTATGCATTAGGATTCTGTGCAATTTACAGATTTTGACTTGTCTAACAGTTTTGAAGAACCAAATGACCTTTAATCTACTTGAAACTTGTTTTATATGAATGACATCTCCTAAAACTGAAAGTCAGGATAGAAAATCCTTGTGTAAATCATAGTGACCATGGACAAAAGTTACCTCAAAGTCGGTCATTATGCAATGATCAAAACTATCAAGTTGATTAAATTTGTATATTTTGCCCATACTTAGTTTTCCCTATACATTTAACCTCAAAATGAGTCATAGGACACATCTGTAACAACCCCCAATCCTAGGGCTACGAGTGTTAGTGATTCTAAAATTTCTAGGGCGAAACGGACAGAGTTTCCCTTTCAAATTGGCCATTTTTCAGACTTAAAGCCTTGCATCACATTCCCTGCATTGAATAGAAGTATAAAAGGATACCAAATCAAGCTCAACGGCTACACACTGGAGATCAAAACTCTACGAGCTGATCGGAACCTGGTCTGAAGCCGCGCGAGTAACTGAAGGGCTATGCCTTGTAATTAATAACTAATGGGATCACTAATTATGTAATAAATAACTGATTAAACTGATTCATTGATGTACTTATCAAAATAGTATAATTTTGATAAATATGTACTGATTTCTAAAGACACAGACAATGAACGTACCTGAAATTTTTAAATGTAAGCTCACTGAATAATATAATGTAGAAAAGTAGAAGGAATGATGGATTGGCCCTGATCATGTACAAAATTATTGTTGTAAGAATATACGGTTAGCAAAAATATTTATTTCATAGCTAATAATTTAGTAGAAGGAAAGTAAAAGCATAACAGAGGCTTAGAAAGAATGACTCAAAACCTAATCATCTGACCTCTGATTAAGACTTAAAACCCCAATATAGAAAGCTTAGGAAGTCGAAAAATCTTTCATTTAGAACACCAAGCTTGATTCCCACAATAGAATTCCCAAAATGAGGCTAGAACACAAGTATGTCAGTTTTGGTTCATTCTGCGCAATTTTGGTAAAATGACCATAATGTTTTCCACGGACCTCAGATTAAGGCAATTCAAAAGGCATTTGAAAGTTAACACAATGAAATATCTACCCACCAAAAATCATAATTTTCCAATGGCCCAATCATTACCAATTTAATCGTGAACTCTGTCCTGTTTCCCTGAAATTTCCAGGCCTCATTGTTTTGGCTTTTCCCTTTCTTTTTTACACAACTTTTCAACTTAAAACCATACCTTAAAAGCATGTAAACAAGCTTTGATCTATCCTAACAACATACGAAATCACTGCAGTCAAATTAACTTCATAATCACATCCAATAGAGATCACTTTTCAATCAAATACACACATGAACCAAGCTTAAAGCTAGATTAATCCAAATCATACATTATTTGCCAAAACCCTAGTTCATGGCCAACTTGGACTCACTCCAACTCATTTGAAATCATCAAAAACATCATCATAAACACCAATAGATTAGAAGATGATCAAATTAAAGATAAAACAATCAAAATCCAGCACTTTAACATCAAACTTGCATGATTAACATCAACCCTATCCCTAGCATGATCCAACCTCAACTCCACCATGATCAACATCAAAAAAAACTCATATTTCTAATCAAAACATCATGATCAAAAATCGTAATGTAATAACCTGACCCTAACCCATATTTAATTATTTAAATCATATTTATTTATTTAATTAATCATGTTTATTCATTTAATTTATCATGTTTATGGATTAATCACTCATGGTTATTTGTTTAACCAAATTATGTTTATTAATTCAATTACACTCAATTTATATATTTACCGAATTACCTTATATCATTTAAATTTTTCGATTTCATCTATCATATTTTATCATCCCGGTTGGAGGACATTTCATTTGGATCCCTTTTTGCAATTCAAATTTTATTAATTATTAATTCAAGTTTCGTTGATTAATTAAATATCGAGTGAATCAATAGTAGGCCTTGATAATTATGGTTTAAGAAATTATTATTATTATTATTATCATTATTATTATTATTATTATTGTTATTATTATTGTTATTATTTTTTTAATTTTTATAACATCACAAAAATTTAATTTTGAGTTATGCAAAAACGTTATCGTTACGAAGCGTTTTATTTCTGAATCCAATTTGTTTTTGGCCCAATTTGAAACCCACCAAGTTTTGTTATTAACCTAACTAATTACCATAATTAAGCTTAACTATGGTTAGCTAAATAGTCACTTTTCTAGATAAAATCTCAGCCAAGAGTTAGATTAGTCAAAACAAATACAAATCAACCGAAAAATTCCATTTTCTCTCTCCTCTCTCTCTCTCCAATGGCAGCAGCTCCAGCCACTATCTAGCTATTTTCGGGCCAGTTTTTCAGCCGGCCCCGGTGACATCCGACCCCTCAGACATCCTAGTACCACTAGCCACCATCCTCCATCATCAAAACCACTAAACATCGCCTCTATCTCTACTTATCCTCAAGCAAAGTGAGTAATCTTGAAACTTGATCTTGTTGGTTTTGATTTTTATTTTAGTTTTGATTTTTGTTTTGATACTTGTGATCATTGATCATGATGTTTTGATAAGAAATAAGAGTTATTTTGGTGTTGATCATGATGAAGTTGAGCTTGATTCATGCCAGGGTTTAGGGATGATCATGTTCATGCAAGCTTAAGTTCAAACCAAGTTTATGGATTGATTTGTATTTGATTTTGTAATATTTAGTTATGTTGATGATTATGATAATGTTTTGGTGATTTGGAATGATTGCAAGTGAGGATTTATATGAAAAAGGAAGAGAAAACTAAAACAGTGAAGGCTGAAAATTTCAGAAAAACAGGGCAGATTTCGGGATTAAACTGGTAGTGATCAACCCATAGGAAAATTATGATTTTTAGTGGATAGATAGTTCAGTGTGTTAGCTTTCAAATGACTTTTAAATCGCCTTAATTCGAGGTCTGTGGAAAAAGTTATGGTCATTTTACCAAAACTGTGCAGAATGGGACCGAAACTGATACACTTGTGTTTTAACCCCATTTTGGGAACCCTGATATGGGAATCATATTTTGTGTTGTAAATAAAATCTTTTCGGGACTTATTAATATTTTCATATTGGGCTCTTAGGTCTCCATTTGAGGTCTAGAGTGCAAAGTTATGAATTTTTGAAGTGAACTGACCTGCTTTGGTGCAAATTGGGCTGTTATTGCAATTTCTGTGCAGCGTATACTTGGAGAAAAATTCTAAAACTTTTACTGTAGATTGTCCATATTATTTTCGAATTTTCTTATAAGATTTCATGAATTTTGGTTGAGTATTTCGAGTTTGGTGATTTTTGGAAGCATTTTGAGTAATTGTGTAAAGAGCAATAATAAAGATTGAGTGAGATTGATCATGCACTCATTTTGTGTATTTTGGGCCAAGCAAAGCAAGGTCATTTAAGGGGGGAAATGAATATTCATGGACTTTCATGGAGCTTTTAGCTTGATTAATGAGAAAGAAGAAGACAAGTATACAATTTGGGAGCTTGTTTATGAGCTTTGAATCAATTATGGATTTTACAAAGAAAATACCAAGTTTAGTGAGCTTAATAGCTTCTATTGAGTTCAATGATTCATTTGGGGTGGAATTCTATATCTAATGGATTTATGAATGAAATATGAGAAGTGGGGAGAGTTGTGACTCAGAAACCATATTTATCAGACCAAGTTATTGCAGTTTATGCTATTTTGAACCAAGATATATCTCTTTTGACCTCAAACCTTTATTACTTACTCAATTCAGAATGTATCAAATGTATTTATCAAGCCAATCTAGTGTACTCGTTGTTATCTTGAACCAAGCTATACATCAGCGAGCTTAAACCCGTATCAGCAACCTATTTCAGAAAAGGCCACAACCACTCTCTCAGTTGTCACCATCAAGGCCTTTTCCTTTATAATCTCATTTATCTCATTGTGGACTATTTTACTTTCATTTACTTTATATTGGATTTAATTACTTTTATTAATTCAGTTTTGAAGTTATATTGAAATACCCAAGTTATGTATACCATTTAATTACTCAATTTCTATTATACATACTTTTATTTACTCAATTATGCAAGTAAGGATCATTTATTGACTTCACATACCTACAGTGTCATTTATGAAACAGAATCGAGACCTAGTTATCATTCCCCATTATGCATATGTGTTATTAAGTCAGAACATATTTATCAAGTCAGGTGTCATTCTTAAAGACTCAAGGTACGTCCATTGCCGGTATCTTCTAAAAGCAGAACATGTTGATCATGTTACAACTTTTAATGAGTTTATCAATGAATCAGTTTATACAATGATTTGTCATTTAACTTGTGACCCCGTCAATTATCATCTATAGAGCGTCAGCCCATCATTTACGCACACGGCTTCAGACCAACTCTTGATCGGATTGGCAGGTGTACACCTATATATAGATCATATCTTCGTAAGGGGTTCACATCCAGATAATCATGAGTAATTTAGTTTCATATTACTTCCATTTTCATTGTTATTCTGAAATAAATGAATTGCAAAGGCAGGTACCCATCAATAGTATTTTTATGCTCATTTTACAATACAGGAATACATCTATTGAGTTTTTGCTTACATTTTCGAATTGTTTTCATGTTTTCCATTTTAGGTGAACAAGTATCACATGTTTTTCCATTTAGCAAGCCCTTTTCCGAGGTCATCAGAATGCTCACAGTGGATTCAGCATGGCATGAATGTTGGTATTAACCTCAGAGTCAACTGGGATCTATACTTAATATACTTATGTAGTGTGAGTGGAGTTAGCAAATGGTATGATTAAGTCAATTGTATTGAAATTTAACTATTATGGACTTTGGTATTGGAGTGTTTCAGTTTGATATATATTGTGATTTGAACATGAGCTGCAAGATCAAATGGTTTCAGTGAGCCTTGTCCTTATCGGAACGGCAGTAGTGCCTTCTATCATTAAGTCTTCCGCTGCAGTTTTTCTGTAAATCATATCATTAGCATTTTGGGGGCGTTGCAGATTTGGTATCAGAGCTAAGGTTTCAAGGGCCACTATGAGTTATCAAGTGTTTATGAGTTAGCTATCAGGGTTTGCATGAGTTATGTTGGACCAGTTAAATGAGCTATTGACTGTAAGTTCATATGTATGGGTATATATGGAGGAACCATTTTCATTTGGGTAACTCAATCATTTGGTAATATCCTGAGATTCAAGCATTAGTAAAGTGAAGTGTGGAACCATTTAGGTGACATGTTAGTGAAGCATGCTCTCATTTATCCGGGAGTTGTATTGTATGTTTCATTTCTCTCATTTGTTTATATTTTTGTAATCATCCACTCTGGGTGTGTGACCCGTTGAATTATAAACTCCGGCGTGTGGCCGTTGAGTTATTGAATTACTTCTCTCCATTTTAGGAATTTATTGTAAGGCTTTAAACCTAGGTTTTAGTCAATTTTTAGGTGAAACTCTATCCGTTTTGCCTCAGGATTTAAGAGTCTTATTGAAGTGTTGTAATATATGGTTGAAACCCAATGTGGGGATGCCATTTGCAACTTCTTAAGGGATTAATATAGTGTCAAGTTAGATGTAAACCTCTAGATGAGGAAATATCTTGTGGGACAATATCTTTGAGGTGAACCAGTATGAGATGAACACTACAATGAGTGCTTATGCATGGTGATAACAATTTGTAGCTTAAGACTACAAAAATATATCTGATCTGCGACGGAAATTTCGACGGAAAAAGTTGATTTTTCCGACAGAAAAATGGCTTTCCGACGGAAAATCCAACGCGGAACAGGTCGTCGGGATTCAGCTCGTCGCAGAAATTTTTCCGACAGAGACCGACGGATTTTCCGACGGAAAATACCCGTCGGAATTTCCGTCGGATAATCTGTGCGCAGTCAGTGCAGGACGGGAATTCCGACAGAATTTCTGACGGAATATTCCGTCGGAAATTCCGTCGGAATTTCCTCCAAATTAAAAAAATTTTTTTAAAAAATTTGGTTCCAAAAAAAATTTTCAGAAGTTTTTGTTCTCAAAAATCTAAAAAAATTGATCCATTACCATATGCAATATTGCAATAATTTCCAAATATAATTAATATATATAAAGCTTTAAATCTACCAATAGAAGGTGCTAAATTAAATAAATATATATAAAGCTTTAAATCTACCAATAGAAGGTGCTAAATTAAATATTAAGTACGACATATACGTTGTTTTGGATCTACATGCAGATCACATAAGTTACACGTAAATCATATCGGCTAATCAGAGTCAGATAAATTTGTGAGATTATCATCATTGTCATTTTGGGAGTCCTCTTCATCATCATCGGCGTTCAAGTTGATGTGGCTTGAAGAACCTGCACTTTGACCTTTGAAAAATCTGAAAACTTTTTTCAGCACGCGCTCTGTCTTCCCTTGTTTCTTGGTTAGTTGAGTTATAGCCTCTGCTTGCTTGGCTATGCTCTCACTGAGGAGTTGCGCTTGCTCTCTTGGATCAAAATGCTCTGCTGATGAGTGACGTGCGGCTGCAATGGTAGCTGATTTCTTCAACTTCACCCCCTCCGTACCAAAACCGTATATGCGGCCTTTCTTGTCTAAATTTTCTTTAATCCAAAACTCTTCTTGGGTCATAGGCAACAGTTGGGAGCCCCCTTGAGTTGCAACTTGAGAGTACTCCTGTCATTTGTTGTGATGATCCTCCTAAAAATTGTCAGAAATAAATCAGTTTCATACTACACCTACAATTGTAACATATGATTCATCTCTGAATAAAATGTGCCAAATTGAACTTACATATTTTTTTGCAGATTTTTTATCCATAAAAGTTTTGTCTTTCACCTTGCAGTGGGTGTCCTTAAACAATTCCTCACATGTGAGTTCCCTACCTAATGCTTTGGCCTAAAGAGAAAAAAAAAGTAACCAGCTATTAAATATAAAACGAGGACAAGAACCCCAATCCATACCATACATTATATATAAGAAATACGCTTATTGATAATCACATTCCTTATCAGGCGCCTTTTCCTTTCACTAATCGGAATTGAGCCACATGTATGTAACGAAGGACCAAATCCTTCAGCATCACTCAATCTATTCTTTTTATTTTGTTGGCTCAATTTCTTGAACTTGTCATCCTCACTCCGAAGTTTAAGCATCTCATTCCAAACACTAGGTGGTAACCACTTCGACTTTTTGTTATACTTCCTGACATATCCAAGAATGTCTCTAAGTTGAGTTGCTCCTCTGTACTCAAAGTTACGCCGTATCTGGGCTTCATTGTCTGGATACCAGTAGTAGTGTTTCTGTGCCAAAGTTGAAGTATATTAGTAATTAAACATCTCAAACCATCCAATGACAACTTTGAAATTCGTTGCACAGAAAATTAACCGTGAACTCATTAAACCATATGTCTCTCTGAGATTGTGGAACTTCCCCCACGTAGTCCAAGCACGTGAGTACTTACCTGCAAAACTTTCAACAATTTTCTGAATTACACCCTGATATGGAACAAAACTAAGAACAAAAAAAGAATTTGTTAAAAGTAATTACTGTAGGCATTAAAAGAACATGATTAGTGAAAAAGTTACAAAGTTTGTAATGAACTAACGTGTCACCATCGGGTTGTAAATATATCTTATTATTGGTACTTGCAGTTTCACTATCAGGTGCAGGACTGTGTCTATCTCTTCCTACCCCTTCATTTTGGACCCCTTCGTTGTGCACTGAGTGGCTTGGCATTCTAGGTTGCCCCATCATCTGATTACCGTTGAAATGTGGACTAACAGTGCCAAACTGTTGATAAAGTAATGGAGTAGCTGAAGTACCACCCATCTAAGGAATATTGGGTTGGATTGGTGTCTGCATACTCGCACCAAAAAAAGGTGGTTGCATATGGGGTTGCTCATTCATACTACCGAAGTAATTTCCGAATGGTTGAGTTGGATCAAGAAAACCTCCTAACATTCCACTGAAAGTGTTTGTTTCATAGTTTTGATCAGCAGGATCATACTGTGGAGTCGGTTGTGGTGCTCCTCGACCCGCATCATTCCTGACCGTTCGACCACGACCACGTCCACCATTGAGTCCAGACATCTAACAAACAAGAACAAAATAAAAAAATACAACCGCACCAATATTCATAGTATTGTCAGTGAAACAATTACATGACATTTGTACAATTGTTTTTCTGGGTTTGCAATTCAAAAAAACTACATACATAGACATAAATGTCCATACAACAAAAATATTAAAGCAATCATTGTGGGACACATCGTCATCATCGTCATCATCACTTTGCAATGCCATATTTTCATCATCGTCATCATCATCATCAGTGTCTTCAGGTTCATCCTCCCATTCACCTTCTTCATCCTCGTCATCACCATTCATCCTCGTCATCACCATTCCCGTCATGATCATCACCCCAATCATATCCATCAACATCATCAGCTTGTGCAGTTTCATCAGCTAATGTTATAGCTATTACATTATCCACATTCAAGGTTGTCATTCCGAACTGTTGATAGGTAAGTTCTAGATTATCATTATCTTTAGGAGCACCACGAGGTTTGTTTGGTATAGCTGCCCACCAATTCGCTTTTCCTGATATCCCTTCAGGGTACTTAACATATACCACTTGGGTTGCAGTATCACCAAATATGAATGGGTCAAACTTTCTATAACATCTAGTGTGATTAACCACGGGATATGGGGTAAATTTAGGATAACGTAGCCCCCGAGGAACATCCAGGCCAAACCACTCACAATTAAAAAGTACACATTTTTTTATTGGCTCACAGGTAAATTCAACACGAATAATTTCGTGAAGTATGCCATAATAATCCCCTGCTACTTTATCACCTTCGCCAACTCCTTTGACACACACGCCACAATTATATGTTGCTTTACCTTCATTTCTAGCCTTGGTATGAAACCGATAACCATTAACTTTATACCCAGAAAAACATTCCACTATCATAATTGGTCCATGAGATAAGCTCACCAGAAAATCATACCTCTCATCATTAAACACCCGATAAGAATTGACCTATGAAAAAAATAAAGGTAATCCTCTTTAAAGTTACAAAAATATTTTTTAGGAGTTGAAGGTTACTTAAGAAAAATTACTTACATTACACTCAAACCATTGTGCAAAATTTTCCTCAATAAACAAGTCAACTTCCACATCACTCACATTTGGATTATGGCCGTGAAATTGATGTCTGAACCAACTTTAATGTTTAACGAATGAAATTAAATAATTATTATTCAACAATTAGTAAGTATTCAAATGAAACTTTCAGTAACTGATATACTTACTCCAAATATGGTTGCACTTCATCACAATTCAGTAAAATGTAAAGACGTACGACATGATACTTAGCTTCAGTAAGATATCTTTTTCCTCGATTTCCCAATGGAGTACCCTTACGGTTAAACATCGAAAGAGTTCGCATTTGTCCTTCGGGTTGTTGCAGATCCTCATTACGCGCAATACTCGGGCAATGCAAGTTTGATTGAAAATAATACTCAGTGAAGCGTTTGATCTCAAATGCTAAGTATGCGTTAACCATAGATGCCTCTACATGAGCTTTATTCTTTGCCGTAGGCTTCATCCAGCCAAAGTACCTCTCAAAAGGATACATCAATCGATATTGAACAGCTTCTTCGGCTAAATGAATGGGTAAATATTCCATGACATTCCAAAATCCAGGCGGAAAAATTGTCTCCAACTTACGAAGAATTATAGCAATGTTCTTGTTCATCTCTTCCAGCATGCTCACGTGTAACTCACTGGAGCATAAGTTTCTGAAAAACTCACTCGATTCAACCAAGGGTCCCAACACATCTTCCGGAAGAGCAGCAAAAGCTATTGGAAGAAGATTCTCCAGGAACACATGATGATCATGACTTTTCATATTTTGCAACTTTGTATTAGATGGATCCATCCAATTTCCCACATTAGAACAATAAGCATCAGACACATGAACCTCCCGCAACCATTGACAGATAGCTCTTTTTTGAGGTAATGACAGTGCAAACTTGGCTTTTGGTTTACACAATCTATCAGTTGACCCCCTTGTAACCAAGTTCAACTCTTGCCTACTACACAGAATACACATATCCATTCTTGCTTTGATATCGTCCTTTGTTTTTCCGGGTACATCCATCACTGTGTTTATAATATTTTCACTGAAGTTTTTCTCTGTATGCATGACATCAAGGTTATGCCTCAGAAGTTGATGCTTCCAATATGGCAACTCCCAAAAGATACTTTGTTTTGTCCAATTATGTTCATTTTCCTCAAATCCCGAAATTTGAAAATGGATATCTGCAGTCACTTTAGGCAATGTCGATACTATATCAGACCATATTTCACCAGAAATTCTTTAGGGAGGGCCAATGTGTACGCTCTTTCCTTTACGAAAAGCAACTTTATTAGCTCTAAAACAATGATTTCGAGGCAAGAACCGACGATGACAATCAAACTAAGATGGCTTTCGGCCATGCTGTAATTGGAATGCACAATTTTGGTTTATACAAACCGAACATGCTAACAACCCATGAGTACTCCAACCGGATAACATACCATATGCGGGAAAATCATTAATTGTCCACATCAATGTGGCATGCAATCTAAAAGTTTCCCCGCACGAAACATCAAATGTATCAACCCCAACATCCCACAGCATTTTCAACTCATCAATTAAGGGTTGCAAGTACACATCAATCCAGTTCTTCGGATTTGTTGGGCCCGGAATAATACAACTTAAAAACATGTATGGAGTTGTCATACACATATCGGGAGGCAAGTTGTAAGGTGTAACTACAATTGGCCACGCAGAATATGCTCTTCCAGATATGGAAAATGGTGTGAAACCATCAGCACAAAGACCTAACCTTATATTTCGAGGCTCTGCTGTGAAATTCGGATACTTTTGATCAAAATGCTTCCAAGCTAATCCATCCGACGGATGTCGGAGAACACCCGATTCTTGGCAGTGCTCATGATGCCATCTCATATGGACTGCAGTCCTTTTTGACGCATACAGTCGTTGCAATCTTGGGATTAAAGACAGGTAGTGCATTTTTGCATATGAAACATCCTTATTACCTCGTTGGTTGGATTTCTTTGGTAATTGTCTTGCATGTCCACAAAATTTGCATGCGAACATCCCCTCATCCTGTTTATAATAAAGCACGCAACCGTTCGGACAACAATCAATTTCCTGAATATCCATACCTAAATCTCTCACTTTTCTGAGTTGCTGATGATAATTTTTTAGAATGCCACTTTCAGAAGGGCATATGTCTTTCATCAGGTCAACAACTTCGTTGAAACAACGTTGAGACATGTTGTTCCCTGATTTAATACTAAGTAGTCTCATAGATGTTTCAAGTTCAGTTATGTTACACCCTTCATATAACGGTTTTTGGGCAGACTTAAGCATAGTATAAAATGCCTCAGGATTTGCGTCCTGATGGCTACTCATGTTCATTTCATTAGCCTGGAAAGCAGCATAAAGCATGTTCTCCATATAATTATGATCGTTGTGATCGTAATCAACATTCATAGAATGTGAACTACTTGCACCCCCTACTTCCGAATTATCTTCTTCCCCATGACTTGTCCAATACTAATAATGCTTCACAAACCCCTTTCTATACAAATGAGACTTTACAACATCAGGTGTAAAATATTGCATATTTTTGCACTTCGCACATGGACATCTATAAACTCCATTAACTCTATACTCCTCTTGATTTCGTGCAAATTCATCAAACATATTAACTCCCATCAACCACTCATCTCTAAGTCCATGTCCATTAGGATTTCGTCTCCTATACATCCATTGACGATGCAACGGCCCATCCATATGTTGCTAATATCATAGAATATAATTGTTATGTAAACTATAACCAATTACAATAAAAATTTTTTAGAAATCTATTTAACCAGTTCAACATATATATATGTATTACATAAAAATATATTTAATAGAACTATTAAATATATCATAACGCACCCAAATAAGCATCAAACATAAATTACACAATTTATTTCAACTTTATTCAAATAAACATAACAAAAAAAAATGTAATACTATTACCCAAAAGATAAAATGAAAATACTTAACAGATCAAACAAAAATTTAACCATACCTCAAACAAGAATGTTCTTTACATACTTCCCAATAATAAATATACACAACAAATCAAACAAAAACTAAACATACTTAACACACTTAAACAATTCAACCAAAATTTCACATCACTATATTATTTGTGAAAATAAATGCAATCAAGCATTAAACACAAATGAAATTATTACTTTTGTACTTCATCCAAATAAATAAATCTAAACAAAATTAATAAGATACAATACAATTAACATAATGAGCAAACTTCAATTAATTTATACTTAAAACACCTGAATATGTACTTAACGTTCTTATCATATTTTACTCCATTTGTTCAAATAAATACACTTAATAAATAAACTTAAAATTTAATGTAATTCACATCCATATTTTACGAAAAAAAATAAATTACATATTAAACCAACCAAATTATACGAACAATTAATCATTTCTCAAAAAAAGAATATTATTCACATACTTACTAAAAATTAATATACATAACAAATCGAACATAAGATGAACATACTTAACATTCTTAAACCATTTACTAAAATAAAACATAAATTACACATGCTTAAGCAGTCACAACTATTTCAATTATTCAAATCAACATACATTACATATTAAATTAGAGTTACATTATACTTGTTTCCTATCAAAATAAATTCTCACAAAACCTAAAATACAAAAATTAATGGAATTAAACATATACAGTACAAAAAATAAATTCAGCATAACAATATTATTTAATATCCACATATGCCTCAATAAGCATCAACCACAAATTAAACACCTTATTTCACACTTTATCTAATTGAACAAACCCAACCAAAAATAACGAAATACTATTAATATACTGAGCAAATTTAAATCAATATATACTTAACATACCTAAATCTTGCAAAAATATAACAAAAATTCTTCACATATCGAACAAATTATAAAAAAATAAAACATACCTCAAAAAACATACATGCCTAACATATTGAACATTTTATAATAAACAAACTTGTCTCACTTAAATTATGCACTTTAATAAAACATAGTATACATGCTTAACATATTTAACATTTTAAAATAATCAGATAATTATTTCAGATCTACATACTTAACATGTTTTACTCCACTTATTCTAATAAACATATTTAATAAATTAAATAAAAAACTAACGTAATTCAAATTCATATTCAACGGAAAAAATAAATTATTCAAACTAAACAAACATGCTTCAAGATTCAAATTCACAAAAATGAACATCACATATCAAATTAACACAATTTTAAAACGCAATAATTCTACTAACCTTCACGCACCTGAAAAATCAAGCAGATTACTGACGGTGACGGCACTAGCGGCGGCGATAGCGGTGGCACTGGAGGCGTTTGTGGCGGCGGCAAAACGTGGAAAACAAAGACCACAAAAAATATCAATTAACTTAACTATTTCAATTTCAAACAATAAATTAAACAAAAATATCACTTACCGTTAAATTTTTTGGTCTTCAAAACCTTGAAATCTCACTTTCTCTCTCTTCCTTCTCCTCCCTCTCTCTCTTTTCGAACCTCAGCTTCTCTCTCTACTTGCTGAAAATGCCGAGCGAAATTCCCTCCCCCCAATTTAAAACCGGGCAAGCCTTCAACGCCTTGATATATGCGCGACTATCCGACGGAAATACCGACGGATTCCAACGGATTCAGACGGAATTCCGTCGGAATTCCGTCGGAATTTCCGACGGAATTTATTTCCGTCGGAAATTCAGTCGGAAATTCAAATTTCCGTCGTGACTCGTCGGAGTTTCCGTCGGTGTGTCTGACATTTTCCGACGCCCGCCTGTCGCGTCGCTTTGTCCGTCGGAGTTGACCATCGTTTTTGTAGTGACTTGGCATTATATGTGTAGTACGAGTAAGATTAAGCTGCCATGTATAGGAATTATCTGGTCTTGACACTATGACCTTACCTCATTAATGCTCCCATTACTTCCTATCATTGATTTATTTCTGCCCTAGTTACCTTGAATTGTTCAGAGGCATCATTTCTTTGCCACTAATACTCTCTTGATTTGAAATGGATGTTTATGAAAAATCTCATATGTAGTCTGTAGGGAGTCCTTTAAACATATCTGAGCAGCCGTTCTCATAGGTGATTTAAATCCTGACAATCATAATCGTTCAATTCTCCGTTTCCATAATGGAGCCTATAATGACCCCCGGTATGCGTCACTGTGTGATTTGTAGTTCTTCCTAAGTATATTTGACCCATTCTACTTGCAATTCAGTCATCACTATGTTCATATTTTTACTGTCACTTACTTTAACTCCTTGCTTCTATTTGGCCACTATTCATTTATTGCTTGCAAAGCCTTTGGTTGCTTCAGACCCAGTCATTGAGTACCCTTTTAGCAATTAAATGGATCTATATTTTTCATGTTTCTATAGCACCGTAATGCCATGTTGGCATAGTACTCTATGGCCTTGACTGCATGTCGTTACTCAAGTTATTTTAGTAATCCTTTCTTCACTAGTACAGCCAATCTTATTAATGATAAACAACGATTTGTACTATTTCCATCTGCGAGCAGTTTTGAAGTTTATATGTCTACCCAAGACTTCCACTTACTGCAAAATGTGTTATTGATGGATGTCATCATGTTCAGTCAAAAGGCTGACTCCTTCATCTTGACGTATTGTCCTGTCAAACACCAGATGAATAAAATTTCCCTTCTGGTACTATTGACCCTTATCTTCATCATTTTACTCGCATACGGATACCGTATGACTTTTCAAAAATCGCTTTGGTAATCTGTTATATTTTTTCACCTTCATTACTTAATACTCCCTCTCAACTTCATAACATCGTTCACTTACTTTACTATTATGACCATCATGAATAAACTGCATGTCTTGTATATGCAGGACATTTATATGCCTATCTTTCATTACGAATCTTCATCCTTTCATTCATTAAGCTTACATGCCTGTCCTTTATGACCAATAAAGAAATCTCTTTGCAAGAGTTCATGGTGTGGTTGCACCTCTTTACACTTTAGATCATCCCCATGTCTTTTAAATTTATTGAGACCAATAAACAGTTGAATGTGTTATCTTTTATAAATATGCCTCTATTAGTATTGCCGGAAACATATTCATTGGGTATTCAATCCAGTTTGATTGGCAAACCTTGTTGTCATTATAGGGATGAACTAATTGTGTATTTATAAAGATGACTTGTAAGGATCTTAAGGCTAGTTTGAGAAATATGGAAAGACTAGACATGTGTTTCTATGGACCGAGAGAAGAAAAATCCTATTTCCGCCCTAATTACACTGCGCAAGCAAGTGAGTTATCGTGTCAGTAATGCATTGAATATTAGTGATATGCCAACCACACTCAGTATATACATATCCATAATTACAGCTTGTGAATTTAGAGATGTTTCATCTGAGGACTTTCAGAACTGTTTTCCCTTAGGAAACATTGACTTTCAGATCAACCCAGTTCTAGGTGATCAATTCATTTTTAATTGTTTGCTAACTGTATTTACCTATAATTACATTTCCTTAGCAGAATCGGGGTCTAGTCTATCGTTTCCATTGTGCGTAAGTATTATCAAGTGAAATATCATTTTAAAGACTTTAGGTACGTCCATTGCCTGTATCTTTAGAAATCAGAGTTCATTTATCAAAGTATCATGTTTGGTAAGTACATCAATGAATCAGTCTACACAGTGATTTATTAGTTAATTAGTGACCCCGTCAGTTATCATCTATAGGGCATTCGCCCTTCAGTTACCCGCGCGGCTTCAGGCCAGGTCCCTGATCGGCTTGGCAAGTGTATACCTATCCATAGATCGTAACAGTATCAAGGGGTTCACTATCAGATAATAATTAGCAATGTAGTTTTATATTCATCTCATTCCCTGTTTTGACCTTAAATGAATTGCAAAGCGAGCTCAATCAGTGTTTCAATGATCATTTAACAATTCAAGAATGCATGTACTGAGCTTCAACTCACAGTTCGAAATGTTTTTCATATTTTGTTTTAGGCAAATGCTCAGAGAATTGCCCTCATGCTAGCAAAGCAGCAGAAGAGAATAAGTTGAGTAAGGAAATCTGTATGAATCAGCGGTGATACAGTATATGCATACTTTAAAGCTGTATTTTGAATTCTTCGGTGTATGAAGATGTAGATTACATAGTGAATTATCTTACTATGGTTTATAAACCTTACATTGGTTAACACTTGATTGTGAATGGATGATCATGTGTGAATGTGTATGGTTGAGGTTATACTTAACTATGTTATTCCAGGACATATACTTCAAGCCTTGTCCTTTGGGACGGTGGTAACGCCCCTATCATTGGATTTATCAGATTACAATTGAGTGATTTATTAAGGAGAATATAAACAGTGAAATATGTTTAATTTGGGGCGTTACAGATTTGATATCAGAGTCAGGTTCAAATTTTCTTTATAGGATATAGAGTATAGAGTTAAGATACTGAGAAATTGGTTAGTGAGGACTGAGGATTATTATGATATCCTTGGAGATTTGTGGCACTGGTAATGTCTGCTTATCTTACACATATTCTACGCATATATTCTTCTTTGTCAGATGGATCCATATAAAGTATATATAGTTTGATCTCAAGCAGCAGATTTGACGGAGATTTTGAACAACAGGTTAAAGATGTTCCAATGCATTTAGTATGTATGGCCATATGAGCCACCCATCTGAATGGCATCTCATTCCCTGTGTTTAATTATATTATTCAGTGAGCTTACATTTAAAAATTTCAGGTACGTTCATTGTCTGTGTCTTTAGAAATCAGTACATATTTATCAAAATTATACTATTTTGATAAGTACATCAATGAATCAGTTTAATCAGTTATTTATTACATAATTAATGATCCCATTAGTTATCAATTACAAGGCATAGCCCTTCAGTTACTCGCGCGGCTTCAGACCAGGTTCCGATCAGCTTGGCAGGTGTATACTTATC
The DNA here is from genome assembly GCA_029747015.1 of Carnegiea gigantea. Lineage (NCBI taxonomy): Eukaryota > Viridiplantae > Streptophyta > Magnoliopsida > Caryophyllales > Cactaceae > Carnegiea > Carnegiea gigantea. Next base: position 44,092 of record JAKOGI010002148.1, read on the forward strand.
TTCAGATTGTAATAATTACCAGGGGTTCACTACCAGATAATAATTGACAACATAGTTTCATATTTATCTCATTCCCTGTGTTTAATTAAAAAATGAATTGCAATATGGGCCCAACCAATTTGTCTTTCCATGAATGTTTAACAATACAGGAATGCATGTACTAAGTTTCGGCTCACACTTCGAAATGTTTTCATGTTTTGTTTTCGGAAAGTGTTAAGTGAATCACCCTCAGGCGGCAGGACGGTTGAAGATGATAAGTGAGCCGGGAAGTCTATATGGAATGGTCGTGTATTATCATTGAGATGTTATAACACCGTATTGTGATATATTTTGGTATTGAGACTGTATATTTTATCAGAATTCTATATTTTGGTGCAATCCTTGAGATGTTTGAATAGTTTTGATATTAGTATAATTTCTATATTTATCTAAATGATCTGATGGGTTGTCATAGTGTGAATGCCTTTGATGGTAAACATTGATTATTATGGATAAGTTCATCATGTACAAGCAAAGCCTTGTCCTTATAGGACGGCGGTAACGCCTAATCATTTGGGTTATCATTTCTAATTGGGGAAATTAATGAAGGAAATGCAAACAATGATTTATGTACATTTGGGGCGTTACATTGGGGAAATATGAAATACTCTCACTCTTGTGTTTAAAATTATACAAGGGTCACTTAATTTCCTTCCAATCATACAAACTACTGTAGGATTGCTATGATTCTCGTTTCTCCACCACTAAAATGAAAAATGCAAAATAATAATCAAGAGGAACTTTTCAGGGTTGTAATGGGGCCAAGGGTAAAAGGTTAAGAGAGGGACAAACGATTTGGGAAATGAGGAGCTAAAAGTCACAGCTAATGAGCATCCAACACCTACACCAATTATAATGATAACTCACTTACACAAAACAAAATAAGAATGTACCCCACTTAATTACACCTTTGGAAATGAGCATATACAATGATACATCTATGCCAAACACTCTTATTCACAACTCTTTTTGGAATTTTTGAGATTTTATCAACTTGTCTTTTTTCATTTTTCATTTTTCCTTGGAAACTTTTTCCTTTTTTTTTCATTTTTTTCTTGCTTTTTTTCCTTTATTTTTGAAGAAGAAAACAAATGAATGGCATGTACAGGAACAATACAACTTAATTTCCAAATTATCACCATGATACATCCACTCATATACCGAAATCAACCACCAAATTCATAAAATACACAAAAGCTATCCACCAAAAAAGGAAGTGTTGCTCCACTAGTCTTGGATTAGGTATAGGAAATGTGTTTAGGCCAATGGCTAAAATGAAGGGTTCACAACAAAAAGGTCAAGGGTTAAAAAGGGCTAACGAAGGGGTAACTCATTCAACTCAAGGGTGGCAATTTTGCCATATAGCTCACAAAACAAATAAATGCCTCTATCATATTATCATAATGCATATGCTAAATGTGATTTCAAAGAGAATCAAAGCAAGTTCTAGAAATGTAATCATGGAAGAGACATACATGAACGAAAACATGAGACTAAATTGATGAATTAGTCTATATGGTTCAAAATCTCACGGATTCTCTACCAAAGGCAAGTTTGTTTAGAAATAATGTCGACGGTTAGGATTGTATACAAACATCACACTTTGAGACTAAGTTCTATCAGTGCACACCACATCTATATACAAGCTAATAACTAAGGGTAGAAGAGAACATACTCAATCAGAATAGCACATATATTTCCCAAAACAACGCAAAAATCTTTTTGGATTTTTCAAAATTTTCGTTTTTTATTTTCTTTTTTTTATCTATTTTAGAAATAAAGTCCCCCCCACACCTAAATCACACAATGTCCTTATTGGGAGTGAAAGAAACATAAAACTCAGAAATTAAAACAAAAATAAAAACAAGACTCAAAAACAAATGTAGAACATATATACACAAAAGAGAAAGAAAAGCAGCTGACTATACGAAAAGAAAAGAAGCGAAAAATGAAGAAAAGAAAACGGAAGGAAACAAATTTCAAGTAAACCAGGTCAGGCGCTAAGTACACCTAAGCTATCTCAGAATCACAATCACCGATCAGGACATGGCCCGCTGAATATCAAACACTCCACATCTTCTTTCCTCGGAAGTTCCAAAAACTGCTTCAATCTTTAGCCATTCAGTTTGAATTTGGCGCCACTATCAGGATCCTGAATTTCAACTACAGCATAGGGAAAAACATGTGAAACAATATAGGGACCCATCCATCGAGGCCTCAATTTCCCTAGAAATAAATGGAACTTAGAGTCACATAACAGTACATTCATTCTGAGGGAAAACTCTTTCCTAAGAATATGGTTGTCATGAAACAACTTAGCCCTCTCTTTATAAGATCGAGCACTCTTATGAACCTCAGCTTGTGCCTCTTCAATTTTACTCAGTAGCAGTCTTCTCTCCTCATCGGCCTCAGTCAAGTCATATTTGAGCATTTTAATGGCTCACCAAGCTCCATGATCTATCTTAATAGGGAAATGACAAGGCTTACCATAAATAACCTTATAACGTACCATACTTAAGGGAGTTTTAAAAGCCATCCTATAGGTCCAAAGAGCTTCTACAGCTTGTCGGCCCAATCTTTCCTATTTCTAATCACAGTCTTCTCTAAATTTACCGATTGGAAACTTCGACCTGACCACTAGTTTGGGAATGATAGGGGGTAGCAAGCCTAAGGACTATGGAGTACCTCCTCAGTAAGGCATCAATAGATCTGTTATTAAAGTGGCTACCTTGATAACTAATGGTAGCTTGGGGCATGACAAATCCAGCAAAGATGTCCTCCCTAAGGAACTTTACAACCACCTTGGCATCATGGTTCCTAGAAGGCATGGCCTCAACCAACTTAGAAACATAGTCCAAGGCTAATAAAATGTACTCATTCCTAAAAGATAAAGGAAATGGTGCCATGAAATTCATACCCTACACATCAAAAATCTTCACCGCAATGATGGGATTAAGTGACATCATATCTCTCTTGCATTTTCTACCCAACTGTTAGCACCTAGGGCCACTCTTATAGCATTCAAAAGCATCCCTATGCAAAGTGGGTCAATAAAAACCACATTGAAGAACGTTGGCTTCAGTCCCCCCACATGCCTAGTCATGACAAAACAAAAGGACACTTCTCACCTCACGATCGGGAATACACCTCCTAAAGACTTGGTCAAAACAATACTTAAAGAAATAAGGGTCATCCCAAACAAAGAATTTCACAAGGTGGAAGAATCTATCGCTATCACTCTTAGTCCAACCGTCTAGGATCCTACCAGCAACTATGTAATTCACAATGTCAGCATACTGGGGATTAGGGTAGATAGCATATAATTGCTCGTCCGAGAAGTATTCAGAAATACTGGACACATTCAAAAATACTGGACTCATTCTCTCCATCACAAAAATACTAGACAAATGGCCAGCTATAAGGTTATCAGAACCCTTCTTATCCCTAATCTCATAGTCAAACTCTTGCAAAAGCAAGATCCATCTCACAAATCTAGGCTTAGCATTCTTCTTAGAAAGATGGTGCCTAAGAGTAGAGTGATCAGTATAGACAATCACATGAGAGCCAATTAGGTAAGGTCTAAACTTCTCAAAGTCGAAGATCACAGCTAAGAATTCTTTCTCAATAACAGTGTAGTTCACTTAGGCATCATTTAGAGTGTGACTGCATAATAAATAACATGCGATTTCTTATCAACACACTATCCTAAAACAACCCCAACAGCATAATAAGATGTGTCACACATCAACTCAAATAGTTATCCCTAGATGGGAGGATTAAGAATGAGAGAAGAGGTTAAGGCTTTCTTAGGCTTAATAAATGCAACAAGACACTCATTAGAGAAGTGAAATGGCACATCCATAGCTAACAGGTTAGTCAAGGGTTTCACTATCTTACTAAAGTCCTTAATGAAATGATGATAGAAGCCAGTATGTGCAAGGAAACACCTCACCTCTTTCACATAAGTGGGAGGGCAAAGATTAACAATCAAGGCAACCTCAGCCTTATCTATCTCAATTCTATGTCTGGAAATAACATGGCCTAAGACTATCCCTTTTTTAACCATGAAGTGACACTTCTTCTAATTCAAAGTCAAGTTTTTCTCTCTACACCTTTTCAACACTTTTCCCAAATTAGACAGACATTTATCAAAGGAAGACCTAAACAAAAAAGTCATCCATGAAAATTCCCATATATTACTCAACGAAATCTAAGAAAATAAAAATCATGCACCTTTTAAAGGTAGCAGGGGCATTACACAGTCTAAACGACATCCTTCTAAAGGCATAAGTCCCAAATGGATAGGTGAAAGTAGTCTTCTCCTGACCCTCAGGACCAATAGAGATCTGGATATAGCTGGAATATCCATCTAAAAAGCAATAGAAGAAATGTCCAGCCAACCTCTTTAACATTTGGTCCGAGAATGGAAGGGGAAAATGGTCTTTCCTGATGGAAGCATGCAACTTCCTATAATCTATGCACAAAAACCACCCAGATTAAACTCGACTAGGAACTAACTCGTTCTTATCATTCCTAATCACGGTAATACCGGTCTTCTTAGGAATGACTTGAATAGGGCTAACCCAATCACTATCAGAAATAGAATAAATAATCCCATAGTCTAACCACTTTAGTACTTCCTTTCTAACTACTTCTCGCAAGATTGGGTTCAAACGCCTTTGCAGTCTTAGTAGGGCCTAGCATTGTTCTCCAAATGGATCCTATGCTACACAATGGAGGGACTAATATCTTTGATATCACCTATAGTCCAAACTATAGCTTTCTTGTTCCCTCTAAGTAGGGCAATCAGTTTGTCCTCTTATTCCCGATCTAGTTTAGAAGCAATAATGACAGGAAATGATTCATCGGGTCCTAGGAATACATATTTAAGAAAGTCAGCAAGAGGTTTCAGTTCAAGAGTAGGAGGAGAAACAGGCTCATGAGCAGATTCAAAAACAGTAGCCAGCCAATAGTCAGTAGTAGAGCACAAGTCATCAAAGTCAAACACATCATACTTATGCCTATCATCCATAAGAAATGACTCATACTCAGCAGCAAACATATACTGAAAATCATAATCAAATACAGAATCTTCTACCTAGTTAAGAGTAGAAAACTCCACATCACTAAAACCATAAGGCTGTCTTTACATGTTAAAATATTCAATTCTAAGGTTATGTTATCAAAAGATAGTCTCATCATACCATTCCTGCAATTAATGAGGATATTAGTAGTAGCCAATAAACGATGCTCTAGAATCATCAGCACTTGACTAGCAATAGTGGACACCTTCTCAGTCTCAGTCACTACAAAGTCTACAGAGTTCACCCACTATAATCAGCACATCCTCAACTATACTCCTAGGTAGCCTATCGATCTATTGGGTAATTCAATGACCATCTTCAGTAGGTTTCAGATTGCCTAACCCTAGCCTCTCATACTTATCAAATTGACATTGGCCTCTGAATCAAGCAAAGCACTGTGAACAAGTTGGTCGCTCATGACTGTAGAAATAGTAGTGCAACTAAGGTTCTTATACTTCACTGGGATCTTATGAGAAAGGATAGAACTAGTGCCAGAAGCTAAGAGAGCCTTCTTAGGGATACTAGTAGCTCCTTGGTCATACATAGATCCTTTAAAAATCTAGTACATGGAGGCATCTACTGAATAGCATTGAGCAAAGGAATGTTGATTTTGACTTGAGAAAAGATCTCTCTCATATTCTCAACATGAGCTTGATCTTTCTTTTTAAGCCTCTGTGGAAAAGGAGATAAAGGCTTATGGACTTCCTTAACAGAAGAAAAAGAAAAAGAATCCTTAGAATTTGAAGGGTCAACTAAATCAGAAGAATCTTTCTCCTTAGGCTCCTTCTTGTTAGAAGGTGACTCAAAAGCTAGAGGACTACCAGAATCATGAGGGACACCATCGGTAGCGTCCCTTAACTTACTGGATGAACCAGTTTCTGTAGAACAAGAAGAGGGAGAAGAACTTTGGAAGAATTGGCAAGGATACATGCAGGGTTCATTAGGGTTTTTCACTTGATTATTGATCTCTGGACTGGATTGAAGAGATATAATTGCATTCACTTTCCTCACTGGCTCACTAGGGTTAGCACAGAAGAAGAGGAGGTGTGACCCTTAGGGTTCACATCAGGCTGACTCAGAGAAGTACTTGGCTCCCTAGAAGATGATGCTAACTGGGAAAATTGTTTAGTCATCATTCTCACCATTTTCACCATATTATAATTAATGATTCTCTCCACATTGTTATTAATTCTCCTCTCAATTTTATCAATATCAGTATAACCAGGATGAGGTTGAACTTGAGCTGTAGGCGGTGGAGGTCTAGGTGCATTAGGTACACCTGAAAATGCCGATCTCTAAAAAGCATTGGAAGGATGGGAGGCCTCTAAATAGTTTGAACAAGCAACGTCTAATGAATAGATAAATGGATTGAATAGGCTGCAACGAGAACATGCCTTTGCTCATATGGAGCCCAGTCAAGTACGGTAATAAGATTAAATAAGGATTACTGAAGTTTACTTATGAGGATATAAAGTATAGGTGTCAGAGTTGCAAGTACAATAAATAGATCAATAGATTAGATCGGTAAAGTGCAATGGATTAGTAAATAGGTTAAACAAGTTACATTAGAAACATGCCTTTGCTCATATGAAATCAGGTCAAGTCCCGCGGTAAGATTGAATAGAAAAGTTGGAGTTTAGTTATAAGCATGTGAGATATATGTGTGGGAGTTCAAAATAAGGAGAGTAAGAGGTTTATAACAATCACCCACACCAATGAGAGATGAATCACCATATAAATTCGGAGCAAGTCATACGAGCATATCATTACACATAAATGGAGTATAAGGTATATGCGTGAACACGCTCTCAATAATAAATGAACAAGATACAGGTATTCAACAATGAATAAAAGAGATATAAGATACATATGTGAGTATGCTCCCAGGAGAACGAATAAAAGATGATAACAGTCAATGGTATCGGAATATTGACAACCATTATAAGAAATACTATATGAAAAGCATTCTTGCAAAAGATAAGTGATACTTGGCATGGCTTAGATGTCAGATCCGGACCTTAAAGCAATGGTCTAGACAAAGAACTATTATATAGAGCAAGTGAGTGTTATAAGCAATGAAATGTTACATTGAACAATCCAAGGGCTAGGGCAGAGGTAGGTCAATGACTTGGTGTAATAAGAGCATTGCCAATGTAAGGTCTTAGTGACAAAAATAGATGTTTCCTTTGCATGACAACTTGTCACACTACATACAACCCATATAATATCGAGTAACATACCATAAGCTACTAAACTGTCATCAACAGACATAAGTACTCATTGTAATGTCCACCACATATTGATTCAACCCAAATATATAGCCCTACAAGGCATTTTCCCTATCTAGAGGGATATATATACCTTAATAATGTAATAATCTCTTAGAAAGCTGCAAAAGGCATCCTCACATTGGCTTTTAAACATCACTATATTCTACATCAAATATGCTAATGTGCCTCAGTGAAACCCTTAAATCCCGGGACAAAACCGACAGAGTTCCGCCTACAACTGACCAAATCTAGGCTTTAAGCCTTACAATAGATACTTGAAATGGAAAGAAACATTTTAATAACTCAACGGCCACACGCCGGAGTTCATAACTCAACGGTTTACACACCCGAAGTGCACAATTGTAAGATTTGAATGGATGAGAGAAATGAACATATAATATAACTCCTAAATAAATGAAAATATGCATCCATACATATTAACTTATAGCCAATAGCTTATTCAACTGGTCCAGCATAGCTCATAAACACCTTATAGCTCACAGTGACCCTTAAATCTTTAGCCCTATTCAACTCTATTGAGGTCATAAGACAGAAGGCTTTATAAACAATAAGTGAATAGGAACAAAGAGTAGAGTATGCGATAGTGAAATATGAACACAACAATGACTGAACTGTAAGCAGAGAGGATCAAATATTATTGTAAGTTACACAGGCATGCACACTAGGGATCATTATAGGCTCCATTATATAACGAGCGAGGCAAATGATCATGATTGTTTGGGTTTAAGTTGCTTACAGGAAAAGTTACCTAAGTGTTGGGCTAAACTGGAACCTCATGTGATCCACTTGCTCTGTAACTCTGCTATCACGTCATGAGTTGAGCTGAACTAGTACCTTTCTGAACTGAGCAATCTAATCCCATATTCTCTCTAAATGGTCTCTATATCACTGTCTCTTATAGAGAATGTTATAGCGGAAGCTGGCAAGTAAACATGGTTAAGAGTACAAGATTTAAGTAATAAAAGATATGTCCTGCCATACTTCTCCGATTCTCTACATCACCTAATATTGGGTCATTGAATAACTCAGCACTAAAGTACGTACTACATCTCCAAAAATCCCTTAAGAGTATGATGTGCAGACTAGCAAAGAGCCCATAATAAGTGTACATACAAATCACTTCTTTAGGTTCTTTCCCTTATATCCTACATGCCCCCATGGAAACTCTTGTTAAAATGAATACTCTAGAAGTTACTTCTGTTTCTCTTAATACTGGAATAGTTCTACCACCTTAGTATCTCACTTACTTCCCATATTGTTTCCTTGTAATGTTGTTATGCTCTCTACATTGGTTCCATGTAATCATTGATATGCTTGCTAAAACGTAATAACATGGAGTCTTCCACTCCTGTTAGCTTGGTAACCCATGCCCAAGTGCTCATACATATTCACTATGGTAAAGCTTAGTTCGCATAACTCCCTGTCCTGATGTAGGCCTCTTCGAACCCTTTCTTCGCCCGGGGAACGTACACATAATCCAATACTGGAACAGTCAAACTAAGATGGTACATAAGGGTTCGTCTCTTACACCATAAGATACCCCAATGTTAAGTATGCTCATATATCTTAGGAGGATTCCCTATAGATTATCACGATCTAGATAAACCTTATTAAAATGTGCCCATTAGGGCTATGAACTCTATAACGATAATAACGAACTCCAAGGGGCAACTTTAGGTACCGACCACAACTATCTATAAAGGTATTGACCACAACTGTGGCTATGAAACTCATAATAGAGGTCACACAAGTGGACTACCATGCTAGCATGTAGTAAAGAAACATGGGCGGTCACAGCAATACGCAACATCCTATGCACTGCAGAAGGATCTATCGACCATACAAACATAAAAGATGAATATGAAAGGGGTAAATATCCATTTTCGTGGTTTCAAATCTCTGACCATGCTATAATAGCTCCCACTAACCCATCTTATCAACCTTCCATCCCAACTCTTCATACTTCATAATCCCATTAAAATAAACATATAACCCTGCTCTGATACCAAAATTGTAATGCCCCCACTGTACCTGTGTCACTGTTCATCTCCATAATCTCTATTACAACTGATAAACCCAATGAACCTTGCGTTACCACTGTCCCGAAGGATAAGGCTCTATACACCATGGCTAGATATAACATGGGCCACTTATATACATCTTCAAACTTCATCAAATCATATACAAGTAATGACTAACTAACTTAAAGTTTACATCACCATAAACTTAAATCACTATCTACTAAAGTGCTTATCCAATGGTCTCCATATGATATGAACAACCACCACTATGAACCCATCTAGATGTCCTTGGACCCTCGATTTGTTTAACTAGCTTGGTAGAATATACTAACTCCTGTGCATGCCTAAAACGAAACAGGAAAACATTTCGAATGCTGGGCCGAAGCTTAGCACATACATTATTGCATTGTAAAATAACCTTGCAACATTGGTTAGGCCGGCTTTGTAATTCATTTTAAGTTAAAACAGTGACTGAGATAAATGTAAAACTACATTACTGATTATTATCTGGAAGTAGGGATGGCAACAGACCGAGTACTCATTGGGTTAAGCAGTTGGCCGGTTTAAAATAGGGCTAATAATGGGCCGGGTTAATAACAGACTGGGCTAAAATTGAGCCAGCCTATTAAGGCATATTAACGGGCCAGACTGAGCTAGCCCATTAACGGCCAATTTAGTGACCGATTAATTTTTTCAATCTACTTGAAACACTAATTTATATGTTCCAATTAGTTAAAGTTATTATCAATACTTGGTACATAACAATAATTATTATATACCGTCTTTTGGCACAAGTTTATTTCGTTTTTAAACGGGCCCAAAGCGGGCTGTCCATGGGCGACTTGACCTAACCTATTTATTAGCTTGGTTGTGTATTTTCTAACTTTGAATTTGTACTTGTTTAGTTTGGTTGGAAAATTACAGAGATTTTAGTTAGAAAACTAACTCACCAAAAATACTCCTTAGTGATAATGGGCGGGCCGGGTTCATGTGGCCCATAACCCAGCCCGGCCATTAACAAATGTGTTGTGCCCAGCCCGACCTAATTAGTTAATCGACTGGCTTAGTCCGGCCCGACCCGGTCTGTTGTTCACCCCTATCTGGAAGTGAGTCCCTTATAATTGTTACGATCTATAGATAAGTGTACACCTGCCAAGCTGATCGGGGACCTAGCCTAAAGCTGCGCGGGTAACTGGAGGGCAAATACCCTATAGATGATAACTAACTGGGTCACTAATTTAATGATAAATCACTGAAAAAAATGATTCATTGATGTACTTACCAAAATATTATAATTTCGATAAATACGCGCTGATTTCTAAAGACACAGATAATGAATGTACTTGGGGCTTTTAATGAAATGTCACTGAGTCATATTATGCACAAAAGGGGAGGAAATGATAGTTTAGGCCCTGAATCTATACAAAAATATCATTATAGGAACATATAGTTAGCAAGTGTATTTATTTTCATAGTTAATACTTTAGTAAAAAAAAAGTAAAGGAGTAAAAGGGGCTAAAGTAATGACTCATTTCCTAATCTCTCAGCCTTCATTTGAGACTTAATTCCGCACTATAGAAATGTCAAGAAGTCCTAAAAAACTTTTACTTAGAACACAAAACATGATTCTCACAATAGAGTTCCCAAAATGGGGATAGAACACAAGTATGCCAGTTTTGGTCAAACCTGCGCAATTCCAGTAAAATAGCCATAACGTTTTCGACAAACCTCGGATTAAGGTGATTCAAAGGCCATTTGAAAGGTAAGTCAGTAATCTATCTACCCACCAAAAATCATAATTTTTAGTCGGGCCTTGCATTACCAATTTATTAACAAAGTTTCCCCTGCTTTTTATCATTTCCTAGCCCCCACTGTCCTAGTTTTCTCCTCTCTTTTCACACAAATCCTCAGTGAAAAAATCAATCTCGAAAATTATGTAACAAAGCTTTGGTCCTCCCTTCATCATGCAAAACCATCATACTCAATTTCACTTCATAATCATATACATCAAAGATTCATTTTTCAATCAAATATAAACATATAACATGCTCGATATTAAAGGAAACTATACCTTACATAATCATTAAAATGCTAACTTTTGGCCAACTTACTTCCTCTTCATCTCATCCAAGATCACCAAAAACACCCTCATAAAAATTATTAGAGATTAAAACCACTAGATCCAATACAAACAATCCAAGAAACACATACTTCCATCCTTAAGCTTGCATGCTCATGAATAACCATAAATCCTAGCATGATCCAAACTCAATCAACAATTAAAAACATCAAAATAACTCTCGTTTCCATCCAAAAAAACATGATCAAAACTCAAATCAACATAATCAAGAATCAAAATCAAAAATCCAAAGTAAACAAGCTTAGGATTACTCACTTTGAATTTGAAAAAAAGTTTTAGTGGTTTTGAGGATGGAGGATGGTAGCTAGTGGTACTAGGGTGTTGAGGGGAGTCGGAGGCAGCCAAGGCTGGCCAAAAACTTGCCAGAAACACCAGAATAGGGGCTGGAGCTGTCTGCCATGTGGTTAGAGAAGAAAGAGAAGAGGAATGTGTGTGTGTGTGTTTTACTTGGTTAAGAATGAAAAAAAATTTACTTGGCTGATTTTTATCCACCCATAAAGTGGTTTTTAGCTGGCCATGGTTAAACTTAACTCATGGTAATTCGCAAGGTTAATATGCAAACTTGTTGGGCTTAAATTGGGCCGAAGTAAGTTGGGTTCGAGAATAAAACACTTCGTAACGATAACATTTTTGCGTAACTCAAAATAAAATTTTTGTAATGTTACGGAAAACAAAATAAATTGCTTAGATTAAACTTGTTAAGGCCTACTATCAATTCTCCCAAAATTTTCGTTAATAATTAAATAAATAAATAAAATCCGAATTGCTAAGTGAGGGCCCAAATATTTTTTTTTTCCACCGGGATGATTGAATGCGATAATTAAATACGAGAAAATCTTTAACATGACATAATTAAATAAATAAACATGATTTAGGGTTGGGCTACAGTGGTAACTAATAGATAATAAAGGGTATAAATTAAGTCAATTTCTGGTTGAACAAAATGACATAAAGTACAAGCAAAGGAAGAGCTTTATTCATCAGCTTGTGCAATTGAAATTCTCCGAAATGGAAAGGTCACTCTCTGATTGGTAATTAATTCAAGCATGGTCGCAAAAGGGAGTAACAAGAGTTCGAATTGATTATGAGCAAGATAAGACATGTTAACAATGAAGGAAGGTTTACAAGAAGTAAGCTGAGCATGAATGATTAACAATAGGTAAAAAGGATACATTTCAAATGAATTTCACAAAAAGAATAGTGTTATGAAATGATTCCATGGGGTAGATAGCATCTAATATTTTATTACTAAGATAACTAAGAATTTTGATGAACCTCGAGTTAATACAAGTTCAGAAGCATGTACGAGTCGATCGCATTAGACGCAATAATGTCAAATAGGAAATTGACGAGTGATATAGCAAGCGAACGAATCTTACAGTCAAAGCTTTCATATGTCCAAGTAGGTAATAATCATTAAGGCATATGAGAAAATGAATTGGGAGCATCCCGATGGATCATAGTTTTGTTATAAGTTTAATTCAATCAAGTCTTTGGGATAAAGGGTTCCAATGTTGTAACTTATACGGCAACAAAAAGAATACTGGCAATGGCTTTTAATAAAGTGACTTCTCTAACAAAATCAACAATATAACGAGTTTAACATATTGTTTTGAATGGATAACGTTTATGAACACTTATGTTCACTAAGAAAGAAACCTAAGAATGTACATTGCTAATAGATATTAGGTTGAAGGGAAAATACAATTAAAGGGCAAAGATTTAAGGTTATCCACATAAAGATGAGACACTTAATTGGCATTAAAAAGAAATGTAGTACAAAGCAGCATCATGAGAGTCATTGGAAAGGGTAAGACAAGGAAGAATTTTCGACCTTGTTTTCACATATCAATGCAGAAGATTATGACTCATGAAAAGGGCTCAACAGAAGCAAGTATTTCCAACATAGTATGAGTACAACAATTAATATATCTTTCAGGAGATTAAGGAATCAATGCATAATAAGAGAAAATTAGAGTTGGTATGTATTAGGAATAGGGCACAAATCTTGGAGCATCGATTGTGATTAAGTAATCATAGCTTTTCGATGAAAGAATAATAAATTTGCTAGTTTCATGTTTGCTTGTTCCCTACTAGTATAGGTTTGTACTAGTCAATATGAAGATATCATATGATTAGGTTTACCTAATTTTGAACAAAGGATATATAACTTCACAATCTTCAAGTAAGATGTCAACTGCCTTGTCTGTTTTGTTATTTTATGTTATCGTACCCAAAGATAACATTATAATAGCACTTCAAATATAATTTCCAAATCTTATTATGAATTTAGCGAAATTCCCATAGTAATTACATAGTACTTGGTCACACGTTTACTGAATCCTTACCAATATAGTCACCACTATTCTATTATAACTTTAAGTTTCCACTGAAGTTGCAGGATAATTAAAATTCAAGACTATTTAGTCACTCTACTACACTCATATGCCATAGTTTATTTCTTTGGCCTATGCGTGAATCACTATATACGAACTCCTAAAGCATTTTACACCAATATTTCATAATAAACATAGCTTAAAGTAAAACATTTTCATATAATCCCCTTTTATCTATCTTATGCTCTTAATAAAGGGAAAGATGTCCCTATATGTTTTCCCGATAAGCGTTGTAATTCTTTGATAGATCAAACATTAATGTCCTTCAATGGGTGCTTTCTCTTTGAATTCTATTTCTTTGTTTTATTGTTAAGAAACCCACCCATCGATATGTCCTCATATGCAATCAATTATTAAGATATCTCTGTGGCATATTTTTAAGTACATAACCCTTTTGACCTCATTAATATCCTAAGAACGTCAACCTTTCTTTACCCGCTTCATTCCAAAATTATACTTTTAGGTGAACTCTTTTCTCATTTTCTTCCTTTTCTTCCCTGAACCATACTGTGCACACTTTATTACAAACACATATCTCCACAACAATAAACATAATTGAGAATAAATTATGCTACTCAATTTAGAATTTCCTCAAGTGGCTTATACTATTGTTTATCATTGATTGTCAGAGTAATCTCAAATATCTCAATTAAGATTTACGTAGATCGTAATGTGCAGCTCCAATACTGGTAACATAAGTTAATCAAAATTTTGAATTCATGTATAACTTTTCTGTATTCTTTAATTTTCCAAAACTCTCAAAAAGCAACTGCTTCATATCTTCTCAATGGGTGCCAATGCTCTATATAGTTATGATCAATAAATGAAGCACAAAAGTTAATTCACAATCCCAAATATCCACAATTTATGCTCTAAGAAACAAATAAAGTAGCCGTCAGCAATTCATGGGCTTTTATATAACATCATTTACTTCATGTTGTTGGTCAATGACAAATACGCATTACCCAAACATTATTATATCAAATACCATATGTAATCCATATATCACATTAAAAATCACATTGCACCATACTTAATAACATTCAAGTTTATAAGGTTATTGGTCCTCATATTGCTTTATCTTAGTTTCTCCGTATATGTTCTTATAAGACGATAAAGTAGGGAATATAAATGTTTACCTTATAATCAAATACTATACGATATTGTTGTATGAATCATTATCGAAGTCTATTAGCACCCATAAGCAATTGCTAGAGAAGATTTATCTAGTTTGCTCCCTGTATATTAGGAAACAAAATCCTAGCGTTTATTACTTTGATTAGGAAACTACCTCTATGTAAGATTTTGTAATTATCTTCTAAAGATTCTTGATAAGGTTTAGCTAGCTCAGGAAACAAGGTAGCGACAGCTAGGGCCAATGCATAGCTGGGACGTACATATGATGTATAAATAGAATGTTAGTTTTGCTTTCTAAAACAATCAAGAAGAATACTACAAATCAATACAGCAATCTTGATTCAAATTCTTTCTTCCTTTACAAATTCCTTCACGGTATCAGAGCATACAATCCAAGGAGATTCGTACTAATAAATCATGATACGAGGAGACAAGAAGAACTTTGTTATTGAAGCTCATTCAACTTATTTCCTACGCTCGTCAATGTTAATCACTGCAGTAGTTTTCAATGGAAAAAACTACGAATTGTGGAAAAAAGCAATTAGAAAATTACTCAGGGAAAAAATAAATTGGGTTTCATTGAAGGAACCCTAACATATCCCGAGAACGACACAAGTAAAGATTTTTCCGAAGCGGATGCATGGAATTTAGTAAATCTTACGTTGTGCTCATGGCTTCTCAATGTTATTGATCCTAAGCTACAACTCAACGTGGCTTACATAGAAACGACATATGAGATATGGGAAGATATGTAGAAGAGATATTCGGTAGCAAATTTATTGAAAATTCATCAACTCAAAATTGCAATTGCAAACTGTACACAAGGAAATCTTGATATAGGAGACTTTTACAACAAATTGAGTTCCTTGTGGAAAGACTTGAATAACGATGTTAAGATACCAATTTGCACCTGCAAATGGTGTAACTATGAAGCAGGTAAGAAACTTATTAGAATGTTCGAAGAGGATAAAGCACATCAGTTTCGTGTAGGACTGAATCACGATGAATTCTCATCCGTACGTAGCCAGTTGCTTGCTGAAGAGTCCTTACCTCAACTTCATAAAATATTCAATATAGTAATGCAAAAGGAGAATCACTAGAAGGTAATGAACCAGTGCGAAAGCAATGTTGAGAATGAAGCTGTGTTTGCTGTCAGCTTAGGTCGAGCTACACCAGGATCGCAATGCCCCACTTGTAAGCATTGCGGCAAGATGGGTCATGAAGAGCAACAATGCTATGAGATCATAGGGTACCCAACAAGGTCAGTACCATGCGGAGGCAAACGCGGCCGTAGCAGGGGCCGAGGAGCAAGAAGAGGCCGCAGAAGTTCTGGCCAAGGATGCCGACAAGTAGGGCCTACGCGGTCCATACACCAGCAGAGCCCGGACATAGCATGACTGCAGATCAGGATTAGATCGAGAATGAGAAGGCCATAGCATCACCCATGGCGCCCGGACTAAGCGCAGAGCAGGTTCAACATTTCTTGAGTCTTATCGAAAGCCCAAAAACAAGCTGTGATAAGCTTTCAGGTAAAGGTGATTGGTTGCTCGATAGTGGGGCAACTTGTCATATGACAGGTGATCTTAACAAATTGAACAACGTTCATAATACCCATCCAATTTTGGTAAAAATCCTAATGGGCAACATAGTGTTTCAAGAAAACGAGGAACGGTGAAATTAAACGCAAACATAACTCCCTATGATGTGCTATATGTTCCTGGATTGACTTGCAATTTGATATCAATTGCACAATTGATCAATGATTTGATATGCACAGTGACATTCACTCCATGATTATGTGTGATACAGGACCATACTTTGAGGACACCTTTTGGAGTGGAGCAACCGAAGTGGGGTTTTTTGTTCTAATGGAGTAGCAAAGACAATCGTCTAGGTGACTTGGTGTCTTGCGGTCACGTTTTCCTTGGCCCAAATTATCTTGTCCGATAGTCCCCCTGTTGGCTTGGGCCTTGGTCGAAGAAAGCGATCCATCACCATTGTGCCCAGTTCCGGGCGACTTGCTGGGAGTGCCAGGATGACCACAAGTTGGGCCTTCCACACAAGCCCTAGTTGCACACTTGTTGTCTTCAGCCGACTCAGAAGCAGATGTAGGTTGGACTGGATTCTCATCTGGCCCATCCTCATTATTGGAGGGATCCTACAGATCAGTTAGCCTAAGTTCACTTGGTTGCAAGTCAACATGTATTTGGGCTCAAGCCTTGCACCTCCTGCCAAAGAATGCCTAAGATCAAAGGGAAGCATATTTTTAACATGATTTTTGTCGGCATAAGGAAAATTATTCTCATAGAATACAACATCTCTACTAACAAAAAATTTTCCTGAATCTAAATCATAAACTTTCTACGCTTTCTTTCCAAAAGGATAACCCACAAACATACATCTACGACTTCAAGATGCAAACTTGTCTTTCTGTCTTTGATACTTGTAGGCATAGCATAGGCATCCAAAAACTTTCACATGATCATGTGAAGGTGGAGCACTAAAAAGTGTTTCATAAGGTGTCCTTCCATTTAAGAGATGAGTGGGCTGCTGGATGTAAAATTCTAGGTCCTAATTTTACATGGTCAAAAAAAAATTTTAATACCTAAGTCCAAAAATGGACCAAATTTTAGAACACACTTAAAGGTCAGTTAAGTGAAGATGGGGAACTAACATATGAATACTAGATAGATTTTTTTTAAAAAAAAATTTAATTAATCAAATGTGCAAAGGAATTACGTGAAAATGGTAGGCAATCACTATACATAGCTTATATTATTAACTAATATACCAAAACATTAAATAGCATCAAGACAAAATATCACAAAGTAAAAGATTTGGTTAGATTTTAAAAAAAAAGATTTTAATTTATTTGGGACTCTGCAAAATCTGGTTCCTGCTAGAACCATGGAAACTATAGATCTTGCTGGATCTTGGTTCATGATGGACCCATAAAGCATACGAATCCTGCTGGATCCTAGGTCTTGTTAGACCTTTAAATGAAATGGTCTTACGAGAGCTAAATAAGCGAGAGGACTGCCAAATACTTAAGAGCAAAAAAAAAGGATGGTGTAAATAGCCGTGATTCATCAATTGATCATAATTTGTTCCTCAAATCAAGTTTACACATAATCACTTGAGTAAAGAAAAAAAAGGGAAAAAAAAGAGGTTTCAACGGCAAAAAAACAAAAAAAAGAGCATGAACATGCTCAGGTTAGTGTCATGATTCTGAGGATGCTATGATCATCAATCAAAAGATGAACTACATGCTTTGGGATACCCACAGAGATTACGTACCAGAAGCAAAAACCCAAGATTAAAAAGAATATATATGTACATTGTTCTTTCTACCTTTAAAGAAGGAATAGTTGCATGAATAAATGAAAAAGATCCTCAGAGATTGAAAGAAACAAATCATAGCATCAGGACCTTTTATAAACTTCAGTCTTTGTTTCACCTCAGAATTCTTCTTTGAATGGGTTAAACAAATTTGGTTTCAAAATAAAATCAAAACAAAATGAGGGATTTGATCAAGTTCCTTTCCTAGAGGGTGAGCCATTGACCTTCCTTTTTTGCTTGCCTTTGCCATTTTTGTTGAAATTCCCGTCGTTGGTTGGCTTTGGACTTGTTCTAACAAAGGTAGCCATTGACTCTCCCTTCTTAATCAGCCTTTTGATTTCTTCCCTTTTGGGCTGTGTCCTTCTTTGACGGGCAAGCTGTCTTTCTACATTGCTTTCCTTAGACACAAGGGCATCGAAGTTTTGAGGCTCAGCAATTTAAGAGTCTAAATTTTTTGCACACATTTGAACTGCTGATTGCTCGCTCAGCTTTTCTGGGCATTGCAAGCTCAGACTTCTCTACCTCATGATGAAATCGTTCACATTCTCATTTGGCCTTTGGCATGTGTCAGTAAGGTCTATTATGGAGACCTTCCTTTTTGAACTCACGAACTGGGCCAGGAATGCCCTTTGAAGGTCATCCCAAGTATGCAATGACCCAAGCTGAAGCTGGGTATACCATGTAAAGGCTGCCCCCTTTAGGGATTGTACAAACTACCTAATTAATAATGCATCATTTAAGGTAGTTTCACCACATGCCGAGTAGGAATGGGCCAAATGTTCATACGGTGACCCATTGATTCCATCAAACTTCTTAAAATGTGGTTTTTGGTAGCCTTTGGGGAAAGGAACCGAGTTAGAGTGACCTAGATAGGGGTTTCTGTAGCCCAACACTGGAGGGCTTATGGCGGCTTGGTACTCTTTAATTCCCTGAGCTATCATCTCCTTTATATCATGCGAAGTGATGACTGTGTTGCTGCTGCTAACCTCATTAGCCTTTTCACGATCTCTGTTTTCAAGGTGAGTAGCGAGGTTAGCGATTTCAGTCTCTTTTTCTGCAAGCTTCCATTACAGTTCTTACATTTGTTCTTCTAGGCTTGGAGTGCTGGTCATCAAGACCGGCATGTTTTTTGCTTGGTCATCACTGGTCACTTGGACTTGTGGGATGACAACTGGTGACTCCTCTTCTTGGAAGAGGGTTCTGAGGTCATAAAAGGTAGGGCTTATAACCTTTTCTTATTCTTTGGTTTGGTCCCTACCTTGGCTGAGGGTGGTGATAGAAGATTGTACAGTCACCTCAACATATATTAAGGCTTTAGCCTTTGATCTTGTGATCGGGCCGCTATAAACTTGTGATCTAACCCCTTCTGAGGTTAGGTCACTTTGGCTTTGTGATCTGGAAGACAATATCCTCTTGCTTTTTGCACAAACTGGGGGAGGAGTAGCCTCCCTGACTTGTAGGGTCCTAGACACCTTAGTCAGGGTGCTTGGGGCCGAAGGTTTAATGAATTTAACCTTCGAGGTTTTAGGTGCTGTTACCTCCTCTGAGTAGGAGTTCATCTTCACCTCAGCCATGGGAATATCAATAGGGATAGTCCCGATGAAGACTCTTCTTGTGTAACGAGCTTGAGGAGCTTTTTTAAGTCTTGAAATTCCTTCTCCAAATGGCTTATAAGGGCTTTTTGAAGTTGGGAGACGCTTTATTGGCTCTACCCCCTTTCTGGCGCAGGAACCCAAACTTGCCTTGGGGCTAAGGTCAGTACCCGACCTTTCCTCGGTGTTAGGTTAGGAACCTGAGCCTCCCTTGGTAGGGTTGTGACTTGATTTGCTAATGCTTCCCTTGTTAGGATTCCCCTCGAAGTTGGAATGGACTTGTGACGGGGAACTGACATTGGGTTGTGCTGCATAGCCATTGATGGGCGTGCTGGAAAGGATGGCCTTTGTTAAAAAGCCCTCCTCAAAGTTGTTTTGGCGACCTCCAGAGCTGGTGACGGAGCTACCTTGGATGCGCGAGACTTAGCGCGGTGCCTGTCACTTCTACACTTGTTGCGCTTCAAGTTCTTGATCGCTTTCTTGGTCAACGGTCTGTCGGTCATAGGGGCAGGCCTGCTTGCCCTTTCGAGACCCCGTAGAGGTTCCATTGAATTTGACAATGGGAACTCAGCAAGGATGGATCGTGGCCCAACAGTGAAGACCACTTGCATATTCTTTCTTCCCTGGAACATCCCCCGTTTGATCATGCAGGTGACAGGAAGCTCACTAAAGTTAATGCTGACTTGAGGTGCCATTTTCGGAGCATCACACAAAAACAAAAACAATGGAAAGAAAGAAAATCATAAGCATTAGTCAGATATAAACAAATCTGAGATGAAAAGGAAAATAGAGTCCCACCGAGCGTGCCAAAAATTATGTTGGGCAAAAATTTAATAAGAATAAATAATATGCACAACATAACTTTCTGACGTACAAAAATATACATCGGTTTATTTTGAGTATGACTCTATTCAAGAGGATGGACCTCCTTAATTACGTCGCCCTCTCGGGAGACCACCCTTTGATTTCGACTCGTCTTGTTTTATTCTTCTTTCTTTGTTTTATTTTGCGTTACTAAGACTTATAATTTGGATCGACAATTTTCAGTCTTTTAAGGTCGAATCTCCTATATCCAAAACTTAACTACATTAGATAGTGGCTACATAGACACCTTCTAAGAAGGGTACTATATGCACACATTCTTCATATGTAGATTAAGGAACGGGTAATTTTATTTGATTTGGAATCTGGGTTGCACTCACTTTTTATCGTGAGCTGCCTACGTACGTCTTTAATAGAGGATCAAACCAACCGTAGTTTTTTAAAATTTAATCTGGTTTAATTTATATTTTACTTTGGTTATGTTAATAACTTTAATTAAATTTTATTTTAGTTTTGAATTTTATTTCTATGGACAATGATTTAATTTTATCGCTTAATTTTATTTGGCTTTGATAGCGAAGCTATGCATTTTTTTTAGTCAGTTCAAGATGCTTTTTTTTATTTGTTGATTTAGCCCTTCCTAAAATCGGTCCACATATATATATATATATATATATATTATATATATATATATATATATATATATATATATATATATATATATATATATATATTATATATATATATATATATATATATATATATAATATATATATATATACACATATATATATATATATATATATATATATTACTTCCAATTGCACCCAACATTTATTTAAGGGCTTCCTATGTACTCTTGGCGATATCAAATCGACGTAGTTCTTGGCTCAAATTTTATTTAGGCTCACATCATGAAAGGGGGAAAATTTAGTAAGCTTCATGTATGTTTGGCTCAGATCTGGTCTACTTTTTCCATGCCTATTGTTTGAAAAAAAAAAAAAAGATTCGACTTTTGCAAGGCTCGATTTTTTTTATTTGTTTTGGTTACGTAACGTGTAACAAGGAGTTATGAGATTGTAATTTTGGTCCTTTCTGAAAGAGAGGGGTATCGGGTTGAGTCCATTTGAAGATTTCGGTTTAGACTGAACTCGAAAAAGTTTATATTGAGTTTTTTACATATCCTTAGTGGAATCAAGTCACCATAGTTCTAATTAGTATTCAACATAGGCATATATTTTTATTTTTTTCCTCTTTCGAGAGTTTGTTGAAGTGGGCATGAAAATTTTCTTATATCCATAAGTAATTTATGGGTATAAGCCTATTGGATTCGATTGATAACGAACAGCTTCAACCCATTTACTTTATAATCTTGCTGTTAACTATTTTGTTTATATGTACTTTACACTTTATTTGAACCCAGTTTATCATTTTCTACATTCATGGTTATGTTTCCCTTCTCCTGCCCCTGTCGAATATAAGGACTGATACAGCTTTATAACAATGATGATGATAGCATATCCTGAACTTATTTGACTTCTTCAACCACCCCCCAACAGACCCTTCGATGATGACAATGTTCAAGGGATATTTGATGAGTTGATGGCTGCAAAAGTCATTTCTCTTCCAGAGCCGAAATGACCTGCCAAGGTCAATATGGCAAATGATCCTAAATATTGCTCATACCATAGGATCACTAGCCACCCCATAAAAGATTGTTATGTCTTCAAAGACATAACAAAAGACATAATCAGAAGGGGAGAAATTGAGATAGAAGGAGCTCCAGCCAAAGGACTCAATGCATCTTCAAATGCAACTTCAATGATTGAACAGGGGGATGAATCTTACCCATCATCTTTAGAAACTAATGAAGGGATCTCAACAGTATTATTACCACATCATACAGTCCCCATCAAGTTTGTTGCTGAGGATGATGTAGCATAGTCTGAGCATATCCAGATATGCCTCCTCTCTCAGGAGGAGCACCGACCTTAGACGATTTCTACCTAGACCCGAGTTTAGTAGCATGGGCAACATCAGAAGATGATGATGATGGTGGCTTCAGGTGGCAAACCTACTTCAGCAGAAGATCATTTCGGCAAGGAGTGGTCCGAGCTTCTCAGTCCCCATAAGTTAAAATAAGAGGACAGAAACTGCCTCAAAAGAAAAACAAGAAAAACAAGAAGAAGAAATCAAGGGCCAAAAAGAAGCTAGACACGACTTTCAAAGAGGAGTACGTGCCACCAATTAAGACCCCTTTCACTTTAGGTTATTACATCCCTAAAGGCTTTTTCGGCATTGACTCCTCAGATGATGACCCCGAAGAAGGGGAAGTAGCCCAATGTTGTATGGTCTAATGGGATGATGAATGTGAAGAGGTAAATGTCAAGCCCATAAATACCACTCAAGAAGTGGATTAAATAAATCTTTGGTCTGGTCGTCAACCCCAACCACCTGAATCAGCAAGGAAAGAGAAGGAGGAAGAAATGACACTAAAGGAATTGCCAATAGTGGAGCATGCTAGGGAGCAAAATGGAAAAGAGGCAGTCTCATCAAGCTTAAATAGCAAAGGTGTCATCAGAGACAGGGAGTTGACTAAAGACCCTAAGAAGGATCTTCCCATCCCGGTCGCTTTTCAAGTTCGTCAAGGGTCTCATAAAGAGAAGGTCTGTTATGATGTCATCTCCCATCTCAAGCGAATCCCAGCATGCCTAAGTGTCTATGATGCTCTACAAATGTCAAAAGAGCTAAGAAGGGCACTTATTCAGGCATTAATGGACCCTGACGACTACAAAGATCAAGTTGACCCTATTAAGGTGGATGAAGTGTTATCCTCTCCTTTAAATCGGTGTGCTGCATGCATGGCTTGCACAACGTTCTCTGATGAGGACCTCCAGTTGGGGTCTGCAAATCACAACAGTCCCTTGTACATCACCGGTATGATCGGGGATAAAAGAACAAATCGGATCCTACTTGACTATGATTCTGCAGTTAACCTTCTTCTATTGAGGGTATTGAGAACAATAGGAATAACACCAAATAAGTAGTCCCCAACTTTGCTCACAATATAAGGATTTAATCAAGTGGGCCAAAAAGCCTTAGGTACTATTGCTTTGAAAGTTGAGCTAGATGACCTCTACACAGATGCTCTCTTTCATGTAATAGATGCTGATACTTTATATAATGCCTTACTCGGGCAGCCAAGGCTCCATACTAGCAAGGTATTGCCTCAACTCTTCACCAGTGTTTGAAATACACTGACAAGCATGGCAACGAGAAAACAATCTGTGGGGATGCAAATCCTTTTCATGAGGAAGACGTTAATTACGCTGACGTCAAGTTTTACAAATCAGCAGATTCTGGAACCTCCCAAGTTCTTTTAGGCCAAAGAAAGAGTAATCAAACAGGAAATCCCAAGCCTCTTACATTGCCTCAAAAGGTCATTTAGGTTGTCAACAGTTATGCTAGTGAAGCCAAGAAAGATCAATCCCCACGATCAAAGGTGTTATTCAAATGCACACCTAAGGACAAAAGAAGGGTTGGTCAAAAGGCCTTGACACTGGTGAGGGAAATTATGAACTCTCTTGTCACGAGTTATACTTTTCTCCTCCGAAGAATTGACCAGTTGGTATCCAAAGAAAATCTAGTCATAAGAACAAGAGAGTTGTGTTAATGGAAAACCCCTCAAAGCCTCCAACAGGAACATCCTCTTCAAGCAGTCCACCTCCAGAAGGACCATCACCATCAAAGAGGAGGAAAAAGAATAAGAGAGGACTTGTTAAGGCCAACTAAAACTTAAACATCTTGCATGAAGGTGGAATCCTAAAAGCATCATTTCAGGGGAATACCTTCGAAAATCTTCAAATATCACATGATGGGGGAATTGTCAAGGCTTATGCTATGAATGATATGGTTTTCACGCCCCAAGAGCAAGAGATGTTCTCTTAAAATGAGCAAGTCTAACCTCGAGTCTCGGTTTTTCAAAGACTTGGAAAAATCAATGAACCCAAGCCAAGTGATATCCAAGTTGGGAAGCAAATGAAGTGGAAGTTGAACAAGAAAGAACAGCAGCCTAGAAGATTTGTTTGGGTTCATGAACAAAATAAAGTCGAGCAAGCATACCAAGTTAATGTTGTTTATATCAAAGACGAGGATGATGCCTAATTTTTTGAACTTCCTTGTCAAGAATCTCCCAAACATCAAAGGGTTGCCACGATAGACTCAAAAATGTGTGGTTAAGTTCAAGTTCAAGATGATTTACCTGAATGCCCCAAAGACAACCCAATTCCTATAGAGCAAGGGCCTATCAATATTTTGTTGAGGCTATTTAAGCAGCACCACCAGAAATGGAAGACGGTGGTTAAGCCACAATCGATAAGCTACGGGAGATCAACTTAGGAACAACTAATGACCCCAAGCCAATTTTGTAAGTGCTGCATTGAATGATGAAGAAATGGCACAATACGAACAACTCCTTCAGGAATACAAAGATGCATTTGCCTACGGATATCAAGACATGCCAGGTTTGGATCCAAATGTCGATGTACATAAGTTAGCCATTTCTAAAGATGTAAAGCTAATAAAGCAGCCTCAGCGGTGTTTTCGTCCTAAATTGACGATCCAAATAAATGCTAAAGTGGACAAGCTCATAAAGGCTAACTTCATTCATGAAGTTCAATACCCAGCTTGGTTAGCTAACATCGTCCCTGTTCGAAAAAAGAGTGGCCAACTCCGAATATGTGTAGACTTCAGGGATTTAAACAACGTATGCCCCAAGGATGATTTTTCACTACCAATCATTGAGCTTCTTGTGGATGCCACTACGGGGTTTGGTGCTTTATCTTTTATGGATGGTTTCTCTGGGTACAATCAAATAAAAATGGACCCTGAAGATGAAGAGCTAACGGCTTTTCGGACACCACAAGGTATATACTGTTATATAGTAATGCCATTTGGTTTGAAAAATGCTGGGGCCACTTACCAGAGAGCCATGACAATAATTTTTCATGACTTTCTCCACAACCTAGTTGAATGCTATGTTGATGGCTTAGTTGTAAAAACCAAAAACAGAGGAAATCATCCACATGACCTAAGAAAGGTCTTTGAGAAGCTACGCATGCATCAGCTCAAAATGAATCCCTTGAAATATGCATTCGGAGTTACATTGGGGAAGTTCCTAGGCTTTGTTGTTCGGAGAGAAGGGATTGAGATTGACCCCGACAAAGTCAAAGTCATAACCCATTGATGAATTAAGATCATGGCTTTGTGTAAACCTAATTTGAGGAACGAATTATGATCAATTGATGAATCATGGCTGTTTACACCATCCATTTTTATTTTTATTTTTTTGCTTTTGAGTATCTGACAGTCCTCTCACCTATTTGGCTCTCGTAAGACCATTTCATTTAAAGGTCTGACAAGACCCAAGATCCAACAGGATCCGTATGCTTTATGGTTCTAGCGGGAACCGAGATCCAGCAGGATCTATAGTTTCCATGGTTCCAGAAGGAACCAGATTTGGCAGTCCCAAATAAAATAAAATCTTTTTTTTTAATCTAACCGAACTTTTGGAGACATATGAAGCTACTTCTTCTTGATTACCCATGGTGGCTATCAAAGTGAAAATATTGATATTGAAAGAAACAACCATCTTGACTTTAATGATGTCTTACCTTCAAATTCAATTAATTAGAGCTTGCAGATAAGAACTATACTCGATTTTCGCTTCACCCCTTTTTTTAATCCCTCTGATCTGTTTCTCCTTCTTCTTCACAGTCCTCTGCT
Source organism: Carnegiea gigantea (assembly GCA_029747015.1). NCBI lineage: Eukaryota > Viridiplantae > Streptophyta > Magnoliopsida > Caryophyllales > Cactaceae > Carnegiea > Carnegiea gigantea. The sequence goes on from JAKOGI010002148.1 coordinate 70,737, forward strand.
CTGTCTTTCACTATGCCTTTCTTTTTTTTGTGTGTGTAACCATGACTTTGTCGTACAAAGTAGTTCAAGAGCTTCTGGGATTTTTTTTTTTAAAGTCAAGTAAAGTCCCCATCAACTGATGCTCTCCATCCTTTTTATAGTGTTCAGAGTAGCAGTTACCCCACTTTGCCCACTTCACGCATCACAAAGCATTACTATCTTAAGGATAAAGGGATTCTAGTTACTGCAGAAAGTAACCTCCCTTTTGTTTTTTACTTTATGATATTTTGTCTTGATGCTATTTAATGTTTTGGTATATTAGTTAATAATATATGCTATATATAGTGATTGCCTGCCATTTTCACGTGATTCCTTTGCACATTTGATTAATTAATTTTTTTTTTTTTAAAAAATCTATCTAGTATTCATGTGTTATTTCCCCATCTTCACTTAACGGACCTTTAAATGTGTTAAAATTTGGTCAATCTTTGGACTTAGGCATTAAAATTTGTTTTGACCATGTAAAATTAGGACCTAGAATTTTACACCCAACAGTTGCCCCTAGTGCATTATTCTTGTTAGAATGTTTATAACGCAAATAATGCACGTATCTTATCAGTCTTTACGTCAGCAGTAAAAGTTTCCCCTTTTTATTCTCTTTTTGTAGAGGATAATTACCTAACATGGATCTTGGCAATGGAAGGGCTCCACTCCAAAATAGACAAGAATGTGACTACGGGCCTTATTATCGACGTTCAGAGTCCTTGCAAAGTCTTAATGTGATTCCTTCCTCCACTTTAACATCTATCATGGTCAGGAAGGCTAGACTTAAGCAAGGGACACTTCGTTATTGACGGAATGACAAGAACAAATGTGTCGATGTAAGCAAGCACAATGAGAACTATATTAATGCCACTGTTCTTGAGAAAGTTAATACTGAACATCGTGACCCTAAAGTACACCCTACTACGGAGGAATTTTATCTATCCCTACACAGGCTTCTTACTGCAAGGAGAAATTGGGGATTAACCTTCCAGTTCTGAGGTCGTTCAACCTTTATGGTAGGAGTGATAGAATGGACCAAACAGGCGCTTGTTTGTTTCGAAGAACCTTTAAAAGGGGCTAGTATATATGGTGCGGTTGGTGTATCCCAATTTCCCTATCATTTTGATGCAAATGTATGGTAGGCTTTCTGTGAACTTTGGGGTCCACTAACTAATACTCTTCACTATGGTGCGGGTGAAGTTAGTATTTCACTTTATGACTTGGGCCGGATTGGAGGTTTACCCATCCTTGGAGCTATATATGAGGAGTTTTTGCTGCCAAATAAAGATTTGGCTTGTTATAATAAATATCCTACTATAGTTGTTGAGTTGCTGTGTATTCATGCTGAGTTATGCAGGTTTCACAAAGTTAATCATATTTATTATAATCTCTGGTTGGACCATTTTTACCGAGAATACTTGGTCTATTTTGCGTATGGAAAGCAAACGAATTCTGAGCAAGAGAAATTTGAGACAAAGAAAAAGAGCCCCCTTCGCGTCTCGCGTCAAGAACGAATGACAAACTTGAATGTTACAGCTGAAGGTGAACTTGCTACTTTCTTATCTTTTTGTTGAGTCGCTTTGTCTTACCTCATGGTAAGGAAGTCATAAGGCTAGAAACGTTTGTGATGGCTGCGTTGATGGCTTCTGGGCAACGAATTTCTTTGGCTCCAACGGTGCTTGGCTATATTTATCATGGCCTAGGAGATGCGATAAGTGATCCAGACCTTCCTAGTAAAGCTAACACAATTTTTCCCCGCCACTATGTAATAGGTTGGTTAGCGGAGTTATTCCCTTGCTTATACCGTCGTCGCCCAGATAGCGTTTGTCCAGGTGACTTTCCCAATCTTGTTCGTTATGGTGGATTGCTTGGAAGCAAACTTTCCTTACCCCAAGCTAGAGACATTTTCAGGGATGGAAGATATCTTTCCCTCAGAGAGCTCTTATTGTAAGGACTTTCGTAATGGACGAGACGTGATTGATATGGGGCTACCAGAGGAAGATTCTAAATTTCTCTTGTCTATTCGGTCCGCTGTGCTTCCTATACATGTTGGAGCCGAATTGCTTTTCAACCCTATTATGCCAACATATTTGCTCTCCAATTTGGATTCGATTAAGGAGTTCCATCTAATCGCTTAAGCTTTATCAGAGCCCTCTGATAGCAAAGAAGCATGATGGATCTTGCACAAGCCCATACTGATCTTCAAAGGCAAGATACAGGGGCTAAATTCTATGTCCCTCCTTCCTATTACGAAAGAGTTTGTCCTTGGGATTACTATAGTTGGTGGACCAAAATTAGCACCTCTTATTTAAGCCATTCAGTTGAAAGGGTTCACTATACTACAACTAATAACAACGAGCTTTTAAGGGAAGCTTTTTACATGATTGATCATGTACGCCCTCTCTATGAGTTTGTTTCGAGAGCTATTGAAATTCCGGGAGTTACGGGCAACAGTTGTACCAAGGAGAAACCTTCGTTATCATCCTCTGAAAAAGAAAAAACCAAGGTCTCTGGATACAATAACAGGCTATAGAAGAAGAAGAATGAAAGGACTCCTAATGATCAATCGCCGGCGGTGATAAATTCTCGTGATCAATCACCCACCGAAGTAAACTTCAAAAGGGCTCGTTATGACCACCCCAATCAATCTGATGATTCTGATATGGGAGATGGTACAGGATTTGAAGATTTGTCTATTGCAGACTTGAATACTTTTACTGAATAGGGAACTTTGAACCGACAAGATGCCCCCACAAAAAAAAATTGGAGTACCTCTACATGAAACACCTCTTGGTGCAGTAGAGCACTCTGATGCAGTAGCAACTACTATCATTCTTGCGCTTGGCACTTCTGGTGACTTGGTTGAAGCCATGCCTATTCAAAGCATCCCTACTTCCTTAGCGAGTCTTTTTTGCAACTTGAAGGAAGATTGGGTCCGATAGAGCATTCTCAAAGGAGTAGAGGTGATCATTGGTATTATTTCTAGTTATGGCTTTGCCAGGGACTTGCTAGCTAGCAGAGAGCGAGTTTCTCAATCCTTGAGCGCACTTTGCTCTATTATTGACATTTATAGTCTTAATACAATAAAGATTTGTTGGCTTTCCTCCAAGATAGATGAGATATTTGGCGTAGTTGAGGCTGCTGTGAAGATCGATGAATTAGTAGAGGTTGATCGGGTAAAAGCTTTGTCTGACCAAGATCTCATTTGTTCTTCTGAGATTGCTCACATTAAAGATCAGCTCAATATCCTATCCAGTAAAGCTACAAAGCTTAAAGTGAAGGAGCAGGAGGTCTTCAAGGAAGAAGAGCGGATTCATAAAATGCGAGAGGATTTAACTATCCAGCAGCAGGTTTTACTTGAAGCAGGGCAAGTTGAAGTCTTCTCTAGATTTGAAGAAAAAGGAAGCAGAACAGCCGAAAGCGGACTTGGCTGAAGCAGGACTCACTGAGGTGCAGGATTTGGAGAAGGAAAAGAACTATCTCAAGAGTTTAGTTGGCTCTATAATCTCCTTTAATAATGTTTAGACTTGTTTTGTTTAATTCTTTCGCATTTATATTTCGGACCTTCAGTCCATTTTATGTTGTACTATTTATGCTATTGCAATAAAGTATAAACATCTCTTCCCTTTTCTTTTTCTTCTTTTTTATTTCTTTTGTTTTTTTTTAATTCCTTTCCCTCCTCAATGAAAATCAAAATAATTACACAATAAAGAGTAATTAATAAATAATCTTCACTATAAGCATCACATGACCATTCGATACATAACACGTGAGGGGAAAAGGGATTTATTTATTTCTGTCCCTGGATTCAGTTTGAAATTGGACTGCCTACATACTCCTTTTTGAGGGATCAAGCCTTTCATAGTTTGATTGGACTCAACTGTTCATAAATTTCAAGTAAAGAATTTCTTTACAAATTTACCACTAACACAGGCATACACAATTTATTCATTATGATTAGAGAGCTCATATGCCCCCTTAGGGAAGACCTTAGTAACTGTGTATAGACCTTCCTATTTGCACTCAAATTTTTCTTGTGTCTTTTGATTGATGACAATTGGCTACCTTATTGTCAAAACCAAATCACCAACACCAAATGAGTGGAATTTGACCCACTTGTTAAATGCCCTAGCCATTTGAGCTTGGTAAATTTCAAGCTTTTGCTTAGCCATTAGCAGGCACTCATCTAACGCTTCAAGTTCGGCTAATCTTACTTAAAAATTCTCATTTAGATCAATGAATTGCATAGCCACTCTTAGGGAAGGCAATTGGACTTCAAGGGGTAGCACAGCTTCTAAACCAAAAACTAAGTTATAGGGCATATAGCTAGCTGTTGTTTGAATTGTGGTTCAATAGGCCGATAAAGCTTCGGGTAATCATTCATGCCAATCCCTCCTCGATCTTGAAACCATTTTCTTTAGAATCTTGCAGAGCACTTGATTGAATGCTTCAGCTTGACCATTTGATGATGGATTGTAACTTAATGAGAAGCAGTGCTTGAACTTGTATTTCTCTGTAAGCCCTATCATCAGTTAATTTTTAAAGTAGAGAGCATTATCTGAAATGATCTTGTATGAGATTCCATATCTGTAAATAAGGTAGGTCCCGATAAAATCTGTGGCTTATTTTGCCCCCACTTCTCTTAATGGAATCGCTTCAGTCCACTTTGAAAAAATAGTATGTGGCTGCCAGAATACACACGTGGCCATGAGAGGAGGATGGCTTGAAAGTTCCTATCACATCGAGGCCCCATGCATGGAAGGGCCAAGACAATGTGCTTGGGTGGAGTAATTGTGGTGGCTGGTGGATGAAATCTCCATGTATTTGGCAAGCTTGGCATGCTTTAGCTAATTTTATTGCGTCTTAAATCATAATTGGCCAATAATAGCCCAACCTTTTGAGTTGGTTAGCAAGTTTTGGACCCGCCTGATGAGCGCCACATACCCCGGAATAGACTTCATTTAGGATGTAAGTCGCTTCTTCTCTTGACAAGTATCTAAGTAACACCCCTTCAAAAGCTTTTCGGTATAAGGTGTCATTTTTAAATGTGAACCTTAGTGCTCGTCGTTTCACATCTACCTTTTCCTTTGGGTCAGTGGGTAAAATACTATACGGGATGTACTCAATAAGAGGTTGCCTCTAGTCTACCTCTTCTTTGACCTCAAAAACCGAGACCACATTTATTTCTTTTATTTCATTAAAATGGTCCAAGGCTGAGGCCAATAGATGACGTTCCTGATTGTTATTTGAATTTCTCTTTCATCAGGGAGTGTTAGTGAAGCAGCTAACTTTGCTAAGGCATCTACTTCATCATTTTCAGACCTTGACACATGGCTAATCTGTACTTGGAGGAATTGGTTCATAAGGCTTCTCGCCCTTTGGTAAAGAGGCACCAACTTAGCCTTTCTTACGTCATACTGGCCATTTATTTGTCAGATAATTAGTTGAGAATCACCGAACTCTTTTAGCTGGTCAATACGCATTTTAATGGCCAATTCAAGGCCATGATGAGTGCCTCGTATTCAGCCACATTATTTGAACATGTCTCGAGCAGAGAAAATGAGTAAGGGATAAGTCCTCCTGATGGCGTGACAAATACAATCCTAACCCCGGCTCCCCTATTCCTTGGTGCCCCATCAAAGTATAACTGTCACGTTTTAATTTCCGCAAGCATAACTTCATCATCTGGCAGATCATCGGGTAGTTCTTCATTATCTGGACACGGATGTGCTGCTAGAAAATTGGCTATAACTTGCCCTTTTACTGCCTTATGAGGCATAAACTTGATGTCAAACGGGGCCAAAAGCTTAGCCCATTTAGCCAATCTCCCTGATATTAGGGGTTTAGATAGTATATATCTCAATGGATCTACCTTGGAGATTACAGTGATCTGATGGGAAAGAAGGTAATGCCTTAACTTTAGAATGGCAATCACTAAGGTAAGACACACCTTTTCCATAGAGTAATTTATTTCTGCCCCTACCATTGTTCAGCAGATATAGTACAACGCATTTTCTTTCCCTTCATCATTACGTTGGGCTAACATGGCCCCCAGAGGCCGTTCAAGGGCTACTGCGTATAAGATTAGGGGTCTTCTTTGTTCTGGAGCCATTAGGATAGGTGGCCTTGTGAGGTACTGCTTGATGCTTTCAAAAGCATTTCGACAAGCTTAATCCCAAATGAAATGTGCATCCTTTTTTAAGAATCTTGTGAAAGCTTGACACCTTCTTGATAAATTTGAGATGAACCGCCTTATGTAAGCCAACCTTCCTTATAAACCCCAGAAATTCTCTTAAGTTCCTCGGAGGGGGCATTTGGATTATGGCTTGGACTTTATCGAGGTCAATCTCAATCCCTTCTTTCCGAACCACAAAGCCTAGGAACTTCCCCGATGTAACTCCGAATGCACATTTCAAGGGATTCATTTTGAGCTGATGTATGCATAGCTTCTCAAAGACCTTTCTTAGGTCATGTGGATGATTTCCTCTGTTTTTGGTTTTTACAACTAAGTCATCAACATAGCATTCAACTAGGTTATGGGGAAAGTCATGAAAAATTATTGTCATGGCTCTCTGGTAAGTGGCCCCAGCAACTTTCCAACCAAATGGCATTACCATATAACAATATATACCTTGAGGTGTCTGAAAAGCAGTTAGCTCTTCATCTTCAGGGTCCATTTTGATTTGATTTTACCCCGAGAAACCATCCATAAAATATAAAACACCAAATCCCATAGTGGCATCCATAAGAAGCTCGGTGATTGGTAGTGGAAAATCATCCTTGGGGCATGCATTGTTTAAGTCCCTGAAGTCTACACATATTCGGAGTTGGCCACTCTTTTTTCAAACAGGGACGATGTTAGCTAACCAAGTTGGGTATTGAACTTCATGAATGAAGGTAGCCTTTATGAGCTTATCCACTTCAGCATTTATTTGGATCGTTAATTCAGGACGAAAACGCCGCTGAGGCTGCTTTATTGGCTTTCCACCAGCAGAAACGGCCGACTTATGGATAGCAACATTTGGATCTAACCCTGGCATGTCTTCGTATCCCCAGGCAAATGCATCTTCGTATTCCTGAAGGAGTTGTTCGTATTATGCCATTTCTTCATCATTCAAGACGGTACTCACAAAAATTGGCCTGGGGTCATCAGTTATTCCTAAGTTTATCTCCCGTAGCTCATCGATTATGGCTTGTCCACCGTCTTCCATTTCTGGTGGCGTTGCTTGAACAACCTCGACAAAATCCTAAAAATGCCCTTGTTCTATAGGAATTGAGTTGTCTTTTGGGCATTCAGGAGAATCATCTTGAACTTGAACGTCACCACATATTTCCGAGTCTATTGTGGTAAGCCTTTGATGTTTGGGAGATTCTTGACATGGAAGTTCAAAAAATTGGGCATCATCCTCGTGTTTGACAGAAACAACATTAACTTGGTCTGCTTGCTCGACTTCATTTTGTTCACGAACCCAAACAAAGCTTCTAGGCTGTTCTCCTTTCTTGTTCAACTTTCACTTCTTTTGATTTCCAACTTGGATATCACTTGGCTTAGGTTCATTGATTTTTCCAAGTCTTTGAAAAACCGAGATTTGAGGTTGGACTTGCTCATTTTAGGAGAACATCTCATGCTCTTACGGCGTGAAAACCATATTATTCATAGCATAAGCCTTGAGAATTCCCCCATCATGTGATATTTGAAGATTTTCAGAGTTATTCCCCTGAAATGATGCTTTCAGGATCCCACCTTCATGCAAGATATTTAAGTTTTGGTGGGCCTTGACAAGTCCTCTCTTATTCTTCTTCCTCCTCTTTGATGGTGATTGTCGTCCTAGAGGTGGGCCACTTGAAGAGGACGTTCCTATTGGAGGCTTTGGAGGGTTTTCCATTGACATGACTCTCTTGTTGCTAGGTGATGTTCTTATAACTAGATTTTCTTTGGATACTGACTGGTTAATTCTTCGGAGGGAAAAAGTATAACTTGTGACAAAAGAGTTCACAATTTCCCTCACCGGTGCCAAGGCCTTTTGACCGACCCTTCTTTTGTCCTGAGGTGTGTATTTGAACAACACCTTTGATCGTGAGGATTGATCTTCCTTGGCTTTACTAGCGTAACTACTGATAACTCGAATGACCTTTTGAGGCAACGTAAAAGGCTTGGGATTTTCTATTTGATTACTCTTTCTTTGGCCTAAAAGAACTTGGAAGGTTCCAGAATGCACTGATTTGTAAAACTTGGCGTCAGTGTAATTAACGTCTTCCCCATGAAAAGGATTTACATCCTCACGGATTGTTTTCTCGTTGCCATGCTCGTCAGTGTATTTCGGACACTAGTGAAGAGTCGAAGCAATAGCTTTGCCAGTATGAAGCCATGGCTGCCCAAGTAAGGCATAATATGAAGTATCAACATCTATTACATGAAAGAGAGCATCTGTGTCAAGGTCGTCTAGCTCAACTTTCAAAGCAATAGCGCCTAAGGCTTTCTGCCTCACCTGATTAAATCCTTATATCGTGGGCAAAGTTGGGGACAACTGATTTGGTGTTATCCCTATTGTTCTCAATACCCTCAATGGAAGAAGGTTGACTATAGAACCACAGTCACGTAGGATCCGATTTTTTCTTTTATCCCCGATCATACCGGTGACGTACAAGGGCCTATTATAATTTGCAGACCCCAACTAGAGGTCCTCATCAGAAAATGTTATGCAAGCCATGCATGTAATGCACCGGTTTAAAGGAGAGGATCACACTTCATCCACCTTAATAGGGTCAACTTGAACTTCATAGTCATCAGGGTCCATTAACGCCTGAATAAGTGCTCTTCTTAGCTCTTTTGACATTTGTAGACCATCATAGATACTTAGGCATGCTGGGATTCACTTGAGATGGGAGACCCTTGACGAACTTGAAAAGGGACCTAGATGGGAAGATCCTTCTTAGGGTCTTTAGTCAACTCCCTATCTCTGATGACACCTTAGCTATTTAAGCTTGATGAGAGTGCTTCTTTTCCATTTTGCTCCCTAGCATTCTCTAACATTGGCAATTCCTTTAGTGCCATTTCTTCCTCCTTCTCTTTCCTTACCGATTCAGGTTGTTGGGGTTAGTGACTAGACCGAAGAGTTATTTGATCCACTTCTTGAGTGGTATTTGTGGGCTTGATGTTCACCTCTTCACATTCATCAGTCCATGAGACCATACAACATTGGGCTACTTCCTCTTCTTCGAGGTCATCATCCAAGGAGTCAATGTCGAAAAAGCCTTTAGGGATGTAATCACCTAAAGTGAAAAGGGTCTTAACTGGTGGCACGTACTCCTCTTCGAAAGTTGTGTCTGGCTTCTTTTTGGCCCTTGATTTCTTCTTCTTATTTTTCTTATTTTTCTTTTGTGGCGACTTCTGTCCTCTTATCTTAACTCCTGGGGACTAAGAAGTTCGGACCACTCCCTGCCGAAATGATCTTCTGCTGAAGTAGGTTTGCCACCTGAAGCCATCACCATCATCATCTTCTAATGTAGCCCATGCTTCTAAACTCGGGTCTAGGTAGAAATCACATAAGGTTGGTGCTCCTGGTAAGGGTGGAGGCATATCTGGATATGCCTGCACTACTGCTACATCATCATCAGTAATGAACTTAATGAGGACTACATGAGGTAGTAATGATACCGTTGGGATCCCTTCATTAGTTTCTGAAGATGATGGATAAGATTCATCTCTCTGTTCAACCGTTGAGGTTGCATTTGAAGATGCAATGAGTCCTTTGGCTGCGGCTCCTTTTATCTCAATTGCTCCCCTTCTGATCATGTCTTCTATTATGTCTATGAAGACATAACAATCTTTTATGGGGTGGCTAATGATCCTATGGTATGAGCAATACTTAGGATCATTTGTCAAATTGGCCTCGGCAGGTCGTTTTGTCTCTGGAAGAGAAATGACTTTTGCAGCCATCAACTCATCAAATATCCCATGAACATCATCATCATCGAAAGGATACTTTTTTTCTTTCCTTTCCTAGAGGGTAACCCGTCGACCTTCCTCTTTTTGCATGCCTTTGCCATTTTTGTTGAAATTCCCGCCGTTGGTTGGCTTTGGACTTGTTCTGACGAAGGTAGCCATCGACTCTCCCTTCTTGGTTGGCCCTTTGATTTCTTCCCTTTTGGGCTGTGTACTTCTTTGACGGGTACGATGTCTTTCTAGATTGCTTGCCTTAGAAACAAGGGTATCGAAGTTTTGATGCTCAGCAGTGCCAACATACGTAGCAATTTGAAGGTCTAAATTGTTTGCATACATTTGAACTGTTGATTGCTCGCTCAGCTTTTCTGGGCATTGCAAGCTCAGACTTCTCCACCTCATGATGAAATTGTTCACACTCTTATTTGGCCTTTGGGGTGTGTTAGCAAGGTCTCTTATGGAGACCTTTCTTTTTGAACTCACGAACTGGGCCAGGAATGCCCTTTGAAGGTCATCCCAAGTATGCAATGACCCAGGCTGAAGCTGGGTTTACCATGTGAAGGCTACCCCCTTTAGAGATTGTACAAAATGCCTAATTAATAATACATCATTTAAGGCAGTTTCACCACATGCCGAGTAGAAATGGGCTAAATGTTCATGCGGTGACACATTGATCCATCAAACTTCTCAAAATTTGGCTTTTGGTAGCCTTTGAGAATACGAACCGAGTCATAGTGACTTGGATAGGCGTTTTTGTACCCCAACACTAGAGGGCTTATGGCAGCTTGGTAGTCTTTAATTCCCTGAGCTATCAACTCCTTTATATCTTGGGAAGTGATGACTGTGTTGCTGCTACTAACCTCATTAGCCTTTTCACGCTCTCTATTTTCAAGACGAGTAGCAAGGTTAGCAATTTCAGCTTCTTTTTTCTGCAAGCTTCCATTGCAGTTCTTGCATTTGTTCTTTAAGGCTTGGACTACTGGTTACCGAGACCGGCATGTTTTCTGCTTGGTCATCACTGGTCCGTTGGACTTGTGGGATGACAGTTGGTGGCTCCTCGTCTTGGAAGAGGGTTCTGAGGTCATAAAAGGCAGGGCTTGTAACCTTTTCTTATTCTTCAGGTTGGTACCTACCTTGGCTGAGGGTGGTGATAGAAGATTACACAGTCACCTCAGCATATGTTAAGGATTTAGCCTTTGATCTTGTGATTGGGCCGCTATAAACTTGTGATCTAACCCCTTATAAGGTTAGGTCACTTTGGCTTTGTGATCTGAAAGACAATATCCTCCTGCCTTTTATAGGAACTGGGGGAGGAGTAGCCTCCCTGACTTGTAGGGTCCTACGCATCATAGTAGGGGTACTTGGGGCCAAAGGTTTAACGAATTTAACCTTTGCGGTTTTAGGTGTTGTTACCTCCTCTAAGTAAGAGGTCATCATTACCTCAGCCACGGAATATCAATAGAGATGATCCCAATGAAGACTTTTCTTGAGTAACGAGCTTGAAGAGCCTTTTTAACTCCTAAAATTCCTTCCCCAAATGGCTTATAGGGGCTTTTTGAAGTTGGGGGATGCCTTATTGGTTCTACACTCTTTCTGGTGGGCATAGGAACCCAAACCTACCTTGGGGCTAAGGTTGGTGCCCGAACTTTCCTCGGTGTTAGGTTAGGAGCCTGAGCCTGCCTTGGTAGGGTTGCGACTCGATTTGTTGATGCTTCCCTTGTTAGGATTCCCCTTGAAGTTAGAATGGACTTGCGGTGGGGAACTGGCACTGGGTTGTGCGGCATAGCTATTGATGGGCATGCTATGAAGGATGGCCTTTGTTGAAAAGCCCTGCTCAAAGTTATTTTGGCTAGCTGCAGAGCTGGTGATGGAGCTAGCTTGGGTACACTAGACTTAGCACGGCGCTTGTCACTTCTACGCTTGTTGCGCTTCAAGTACCACTTTGTTGGTCAACGGTCTGTCGGTCATAAGGGTAGGCTTACTTGCCCTTTCAAGGGCCCGTTGAGGCTCCATTGAATTTGACAATGGGAACTCAGCAAGGTTGGATCGTGGCCCAACAGCGAAGACCACCTGCATATTCTTTCTTGCTTGGAACATCCCCCGTTTGATCACGAAGGTGACAGGAAGCTCGTTGAAGTTGATGACGACTTAAGGTGCCATTTTTCTAAGTATCACACAAAAACAAAAACAATGGAATGCTTTTGAAAGCATCGAGTAGTACCTCACGAGGCCACCTGTCCTGATGGCTCCAGAACAGGGAAGACCCCTAATCTTATATACAGTAGCCCTTGAACGGTCTCTGGGGGCCATGTTGGCCTAATGTAATGATAACGGGAAAGAAAATGCCCTGTATTATATCAACCGAACAATGGTAGGGGTAGAAATAAATTACTCCTCTATGGAAAAGGTGTGTCTTGCCTTAGTGTTTGTCATTCAAAAGTTAAGGCATTACCTTCTGTCCCATCAGATCACTATAATCTCCAAGGCAGATCTATTGAGATATATACTATCTAAACCCCTACTATCAGGGAGATTGACTAAATGGACTATGCTTTTAGCCCCATTTGACATCAAGTTTATGCCTCAAAAGGCATTAAAAGGACAAGTTATAGCTGATTTTCTAGCAGTACATCCATGTCCAAATAATGAAGAACTACCCAATGATTTGCTAGATAATGAAGTTATACTTGCAGAAATTAAAACGTGGCAGTTATACTTTGATGGCGCACCAAGGAATTGGGGAGCTGGGGTAGGGATTGTATTTGTCATGCCATCAGGATGACTTATCCCTTACTCATTTTCTCTGCTCGAGACATGTTCAAATAATGTGGCTGAATACAAGGCACTCATCATCGGCCATTAGTTGGGCATTGAAATGTGTATTGACCAGCTAGAACTGTTCGATGATTCCCAACTTATTATCCGACAAATAAATGGCCAGTATAAAGTAAGAAATGCTAAGTTGGTGCCTCTTTACTAAAGGGCAAGAAGCCTTATGAACCAATTCCTCCAAGTACAGATTAGCCATGTGCCAAGGTTGGAGAATGATAAAGCAGATGTCTTAGCAAAGTTGGCTACTTCACTGACACTCCCTGGTGAAAGAGAAATTCAAATAACAATGAGGGAACATCATCTGTTGGCCTCAGCCTTGGATCTTTTTGATGAAACAGAAGAAACAAATGCGGTCTCAATTTTTTATGTCGAAGAAGAGGGAGACTGGAGGCAACCTCTTATTGAGTACATCGAGTATGGTATTTTACCTATTGACCCAAAGAAAAAGGTAGATGTGAAATGACGAACATTAAGGTGAACATTTAAAAATGACACCTTATACCAAAAAGCTTTTGAAGGGGTGTTACTTAGATGCTTATTAAGAGAGGAAGCGACTTACGTCCTAAATGAAGTCCATGCTGGGGTACGTGGAGCTCATCAAGCGGGTCCAAAACTTGCTAACCAAATCAAAAGGTTGGGCTATTATTGGCCAACTATGATTCAAGATGCAATAAAGTTTCCTAAAGCTTGTCAAATACATAGAGATTTCATCCACTAGCCACCACTATTACTCTACCCAAGTATATTATCTTGGCCCTTCCATGCATGGGGGCTCAATGTGATAGGACCTTTCAAGCCATCCTCCTCTCGTGGCCACGTGTTTATTCTGGCAGCCATAGACTATTTTTCAAAGTGGGCTGAAGCGATTCCATTAAGAGAAGTGGGGACAAAACAAGTCGCTGATTTTATCTGAACCTACCATATTTACAGATATGGAGTCCTACACAAGATCATTTCACACAATGCCCTCTACTTTAAAAATCAAGTGATGATAAGGCTTGTAGAGAAATACAAGTTCAAGCACAGCTTCTCATCAAGTTATAATCTATCATCAAATGGTCAAGCTGAAGCATTCGATAAAGTGCTTTGCAAGATTCTAAAGAAAATGGTTTCAAGATCGAGGAGGGATTGGCATGAACGATTACCCGAAGCTTTATGGGCCTATTGAACCACAATTCAAATAGCGACTGGCTGCACGCCCTACAACTTTGTTTTTGGTTCAGAAGTTGTGCTACCCCTTAAAGTGCAATTGCCTTCCCTAAGAGTGGCTATGCAATTCATTGATCCAAATGAGAATGTTCAAGTAAGATTCGCTGAACTTGAAGTGTTAGATGAGCGTCGGCTAATGGCTTAGCAAAGGCTTGAAATTTACCAAGCTTAAATAGTTGGGGCATTTAACAAGCGGGTCAAATTCCACTCATTTGGTGTAGGTGACTTAGTTTTGACAATAAAGAGGCCAATTGTCATCAATTGAAAGATACAAGAAAAATTTGAGTCCAAATGGGAAAGTCCCTACGTAGTTACCAAGGTCTTCCCTAAGGGGGCGTATGAGCTCTCAAATCATGATGAACAAATTGTGTATGCCTATGTTAATGGTAAATTTGTAATGAAATTATTTACTTAAAATTTATGGACAGTTAAGTCCCATCGAACTACGAAAAGCTCGATCCCTCAAAGAGGGGGTACGTAGGTAGTCCAATTTCAAACTAGATCCAGCCACCCCCGCGTGTTATGTATTGAATGGTCATGTGATGCTTATAGTGAAGATTATTTGTTAATTACTCTTTATTGTGTAGTTATTTTGATTTTCATTGAGGGGGGAAAGGAACTTAAAAAAAAAGAAAAGAAATGGAAAAAAGAAAAAGAAAAGGGAAGAGATGTTTAGACTTTATTGCAATAGCATAAATAGTACAGTACAAAATGGACTAAAGGTCCAAAATATAAATGCGAAAGAATTAAACAAAACAAGTCTAAACATTATTAAAGGAGATTACAGAGCCAATCAAACTCTTAAGATGGTTATTTTCCTTCTCCAAATCCTGCAGCTTGGAGAATCCTGCTTTGGCTAGGTCTGCTTTTAGCTGTTTCGCTTCCTTTTTCTTTAAATCTAGAGAGCACTTCAATTTTCCCTCTGCTTCAAGTAAAACCTACTGCTGGATGGTCAAATCCTCTCGCATTTTACGGATCCGCTCCTCTTTCTTCAAGACCTCCTGCTCCTTCACTTTAAGCTTTGTAGCTTTGCTGAACAAGTTATTGAGCTGATCTTCAATGTCAGCAATCTCAGAAGAACAAGTGAGATCGTGGTCAAACAAAGCTTTTACCCGATCAACATCTACTAATTCTTCGATCTTTACAGTAGCCTCAACTACGCCAAATATCTCCTCTATATTTGAGGAAAGCCAACAAATCTCTATTGTATTGAGATTATAAATGTCAATCATAGAGCGAAGTGCACTCAAGGATTGAGAAACTCACGCTCTATTAGCTAGCAAGTCCCTGGCAGAGCCATAACTAGAAATAATACCAATTATCACCTCTGCTCCTTCAAGAATGCTCTCTCGGACCAAATCTTCCTTCAAGTTGCAAAAAAGACTCCATAAGAAGTAGGGATGCTTTAGACAGGCATGGCTTCAACCAAGTCACCAGAAGCGTTAGGCACAGGAATGATAGTAGTTACTACTGCATCAGAGTGCTCTCCTACAGTAAGAGGTGCTTTATATAGAGGTACTCCAATTTTTTTTGTGGGGGCATCTTGTTGGTTTAAAGTTCCCTATTCAGTAAAAGTATTCAAGTCTGCGATAGGCAAATCTTCAAATCCTGTACCATCTCCCATATCAGAATCATCAGATTGATTGAGGCAGTCATAATGAGCCCTCTTGAAGTTTACTTCGATGGATAATTGATCACGAGAATTTATCGTCGCAGGCGATTGATCATTGGGAGTCCTTTTATTTTTCTTCTTCTATAGCCTTTTGTTACCTCCAGAAACCTTGCTTTTTCCCTTTTCAGAGGATGATATCGAAGGTTTCTCCTTGGTGCAGCTATTGCCTGTAACTCCCGAAATTTCAACAGCTCCTAAAACAAACTCATAGAGAGGGTGTAGGTGATCAATAATGTAAACAGCTTCCCTCAAAAGCTCGTTCTTATTAGTTGTAGTCTGATGAACCTTTTCAACTGACTGGCTTAAGTAAGGGGTGCTAATTTTGGTCCACCAACTACAGTAATTCCAAGAACAAACACCTTCGTAATAGGAGGGAGGGACGTAGAATTATACCCCTGTATCTCAGCTTTGAAGATCATCATGGTTTTGTGCAAGATCCGTCATGCTTCTTTGCTGTCGGAGGGCTTTGATAAAGCTTAAGCGATTAGATGGAACCTCTTGATTGAATCAAAATTAGCGAGCAAATCAGTTGGGATAATAGGGTTCCAAAAGCAATTCGGCTCCAACACGTATAGGAAGCACAGCGGACCGAATTGACAAGAGAAATTTAGAATCTTCCTCTGTTAGCCCTATGTTAATCACATCTCGCCCATTACAAGAGTCTTTACGATAAGAGCTAGCTCTGAGAGAAAGATATTTCCCATCCCTGAAAATGTGTCTAGCTTGGGGTAAGGAAAGTTTGCTTCCAAGCAATCTAGCATAACGAACAAGAGCGGGAAAGTCACTAGGACAATCGCTATCTAGGCGACGATGGTATAAGCAGGGGAATAACTACACTAACCAACCTATTACACAGTGGCAGCGAAAAATTGCATTAGCTTTACCAGGATGGTCTGGATCACTTGCTGCCTCTCCTAGGCCGTGATAAATAAAGCCAAGCACCATTGGAGTCAAAGAAATTCATTGCCCAGAAGCCATCAACGCAGCCATCACAAGCATTTCTGGCCTTATGACCTCCTTACCATGAAGTAAGACAAAGCGACTTAACCAAAAAGATAAGAAAGCAGCAAGTTCACCTTCAGCTGTAACATTCAAGTCTGCCATTCGCTCTTGACGTGAGATGCTACGGGGGCTCTTTTTCTTTGTCTCAAATTTCTCTTGCTTAGAATTCGTTTGTTCTCCACGCGCAAAATAGACCAAGTATTCTCGGTAAAAATGGTCCAACCAGAGATCGTGATGTAAGTCTCAAGGGTAGGAACAACCCAAGCTAACTTACAACAAGAACACAACCAAAACAAGTGGAAAACTCACGAACCAAGGGAGGCACGGTCGTGCTCAAGGGCACGGGGTGACCGTGCTAACTTGCTGCCTAAGCACGCCTAGCTTGTGATTTTCACGGTTTTGAGATGGTTTTTGTGTTTGGGCTCAAAACTGAATCAAAGTAAGAATTCTTGGCCTTGATTAAGCTTGAAATGAATATGAAAAGAAAAAAAAACGAGAGGAATGAAGTTCACTGATTAGAACATGAAAAAAGGAGAGCTTTGGTTTAAGGAACCCAAAGCTAACTTCATGAACTTTAAGTGAATTCAATGGAATCTGGATAGTCCTAAGCCTTGTGATTAGATAAGATACACCACTAATCACTTAGCTTAGGGCCCTTAACCTTTGATTAGGATACAGATACACCACCTAATCAATGATTAAGACTCACTTGCACACCACCTTAATCGGCCTAATTAAGGATAAGCAAGTTAAGTGTTTAAACACAACCAAGACACAAAGTCTTTTCGGTTTTTTGATTCACACGCTCCATTTCTGGCTGAAATAAAATCAGCCATGAAAACAAGTCTCTCTTGAATTTAGAGACTCTTTTCTTTGCTCTCCCCTTACTGATCTGAATGGTGGACGTAGGGGACTTCTTGGACTTGCTTCGAACCAATTCTTTAAGTGCTCTTAACTCAAAATGAGGAGCTTCTAGTAATGGTTCTGAAATGGATTGACAGAAATTTGGGTTGAGTGTTTTAGGTGTGGGTAGAGTGGGAAAAAATGATGGTGGTTCATGAAAAGTGGTGGGAAGGCTGAGATGCTCATGGCTTCTAGGTCGATGGTGGATGTTTAAAGTGAGCATATCACCTTTATTTGCCTCAATCTCTATCTCTTCAAGATCATCTTCTTCGTCCTCTTCTTTTTTCTCCTCTAATTCGACCTCCTTCGGTTCTTCCACCAATGGCATCTTCTTTTCCTCCTGATTTTCCTCCTCTCTCACGGCTTTCCTTTCTTCGAAGGTAATGACCTTGTTGTTTGGGCAATCCGTGGCTAAGTGTCCAGGCCCTTGGCACTTGAGACACCTCCTAAGTTGTGGGGGAAAGATCATTTGTGGGGTTGGTTTTTTTTTGGGGTGGAAGGAAATGAACCTGTGAGCTTAATGGAGATACTTTCTTTCATGGGCATGTAAGTGGATGGGTAAAAGGAACCCTTCAACTTACTACTCAATTTTTTCCAAGTTCTCACCTTTTCTTTTCCTTTCTTTTTTCGCTCAAACTTATATTTATTCCACCACTGAAGGGCACAACCTCTCAATCTTGAAATAACCACTTCGAACTTCTGTTGGTCATTAAGGATACAACAAGTAAAAACTCGTTCCACCTTAGATAACCAACCTATGTACTCTTCCAAAAATTATGTAAGTCTCAAGGGTAGGAACAACCCAAGCCAACTTACAGCAAGAACACAACCAAAATAAGTGGAAAACTCACGAACCAAGGGAGGCACGGTCGTGCTCAAGGGCACGGGGTGGCCGTGCTAACTTGCTGCCTAAGCATGCCTAGTTTGTGATTTTCACGGTTTTGAGATGGCTTTTTTGTTTGGGCTCAAAACTGAATCAAAGCAAGAATTCTTGGCCTTGATTAAGCTTGAAATGAATATGAAAAGAAAAAAAAGAAGAGAGGAATGAAGTTCACAGATTAGAACATGAAAAAGGAGAGCTTTGGTTTAAGGAACCCAAAACTAACTTCATGAACTTTAAGTGAATTCAATGGAATTTGGATAGTTCTAAGCCTTGTGATTAGATAAGATACACCACTAATCACTTAGCTTAGGGCCCTTAATCTTTGATTAGGATAAGATACACCACCTAATTAATGATTAAGACTCACTTGAACACCACCTTAATCGGCCTAATTAAGGATAAGCAAGTTAAGTGTTTAAACACAACCAAGACACAAAGTCTTTTCGATTTTTTGATTCACACGCTTTATTTCTTACAAAAAGGGAAGCAAAGGCATTTATAAAGCCCTTGGTTACATGAAAACAAGCTTTCCTTCTAGGCAAGGAAAGGTATTAAAACTAATCCTATGCTTAAGTACACGGTTTAAGCTTAAACATGCATAATCTGAAAGTTTAAGCTATAAAACACAAGATTTCTCTTTTAAACTCTTTCCTAAGCATTAAGAAACCTTGTTGACTCAATTTCCCTTCAAGGAAGGTAAGAGAGGCATGGCTGCCACTTCAAAAGAGCTTTGAATGCATGGCTGCCAAGTAGCTTGTGTGTGGCCGGTTCTTTGCTTGACATATGTTGCCTTCTTCTTGCTTCCATATGTAACTCACCCATGTGGCTAGATGGCAGCTTACCAGGCAGCTCTAGGTGACCTAGTAGGCAGGTACACACCTTAAGCAAGAAGGAAGGAAAACTACTAGGCTAAGTAACCAGGTGTCAACTAGCCGGTTTCTGCCTCAACTTGTCATGCATGCTTGACACATCAAATGTTGACTAATTGCTACGTTTCTTACATGGATAGAAACCTCACGATGTCTAGATTACCCTCCTTTTTGAATCATAGCAATTGGACGTCATTTTCCCCTTGAATAAGCCTGATTCCCAAAACTGTGCAGATTGGACTCCAAAACAGCCCAGGTTTACTAATTAGCTAAATTCACTAACCAATTGATCTCCAAATCTGGTAATTCCAATTGGAAATGAAAGCTAAGATCTTAGGCTTTTCATGGATACAAAAATTGGACACTTAAACCTCATGGAAGATTAAGAAATGTAATCTCCAAAACCGGGTAAAATCTGGATGTAAACTGCCTTCAGGGCAGTTTGACTTAAACATAGATTTTGGATGAGCAAATGAACTCCAATGAGGCTGAAACTTGTTTTATTAGAAACCTAACATCCTAGGGTTTATGAAAACACCAAAATTAAGGACTTAAGTCACCCCAAAATTAGGTGACCATAACCAGATTTCACGGTTAAGTGCAATCTGA
Organism: Carnegiea gigantea; assembly: GCA_029747015.1. Taxonomy (NCBI): domain Eukaryota; kingdom Viridiplantae; phylum Streptophyta; class Magnoliopsida; order Caryophyllales; family Cactaceae; genus Carnegiea; species Carnegiea gigantea. The sequence continues at coordinate 90,683 of JAKOGI010002148.1, forward strand.
CCTGGCAGCATGGTGTATCTTGATGTCTAGGCTTGTTTTTGATTTTTGGTTCTTGCCTAAACATTCTGGAAGTGAGGGATGACCACTAGACCTCCATCATTCTCCCCTTGTTGAGAAGAATTTGTCCTCAAATTCACCAAGGACGTACTGCCCAAAAGCGAACAAAGGTGAACTAGGCTGAAAAAGGATCAACTCTTCAAATAAGCTTAGTTTAATCTTTGCTTCCGTATTCCTTACATCAGCCATGTGAAACTCAAGTGGGTGTTGTAATGAATGGATGGGTGGTGGGTTTGGATTTTGCTTTGGGAGAGTAAATTGAGCAAGTTTAGGACCTGAGCATGAGAGATCCTGGATGGAGATGAATGGAATGGGTTTGATGGGAAATGATGGGGTAAGGTCTTGCTCTGTTTGAATGACTAACATACAAACATGAATATTCATATGTTGTTCATGCTCTTCTTCATGAAAATTTGGAGACATCTTCTCCAAGAGTAGCATTTCACCTTCATCAGCAGTGATCGCAATTTCTTCAAGGTCTTCTTCTTGAGTTTCTTCCTCCTTTTCTTCCTTTCCAATTGCCTCCCACTCAGCCAGAGTAATGTTTCTTCGATTGACACAATCGGCGGCTATTTGTCCAAATCCTTGGCACTTAAAACATCGGGAAGTGCCATGTTTGGGCTTAAGTTACGGGGGTAGGCTTTGTAGTGGTGTTTGGTTCTTTTGTGGAGTAGGAAGTGGGGGGGCCATGGGTTTAGGGATGAGGTTTGGGCTCCCCTTGTTGAATGGTTGTTCTTGAGGAAGGAATGTGGGAACTTCTTCACGGGTATGAAATCGTGACCTTCTTTGTTGTTCCACTTTGTGAGCTAGGACACAAATCTCATCAAAAGTGGTGAAGGCTTGCAATTCAACCACGTTAGCTATCCTAGGATTGAGCCCTCCTAGGTAACGAACCATGGTTTGTTCTTCAGGCTCATGAATGTCACATTTAATCATGAGTTTCTCAAACTCACGTGTGTATTTTTCTACATTCATTTTGCCTTGAGTAAGATGGTGAAAGAGCATGTAGTTGTCTTGGACATAAGTAGACAGCAAGAACCGTGCCTTCATCTTAGATTTCAACTTGTCCTAAGTATTGATCTTGCTCTTTCTTTCTCTAGTTCTCTTAGCATTGAGGTTTGTCCACCATAAGGAAGCATATTTCCTCAGTCTAAGAGCAACCAATTTCACCTTCCGATCCTCTGGAATCTCCTTGTACTCGAAAATCCGCTCAACAGTTTATAACCATTCAAGGAATTCATCTGGGTCTGGCTTACCCTCAAACTCAGGAATTTCAACTTTGAAATCATTTGCGTTGAAAGTAGACCGTACTCCTCTTCTTGTCCTCTCGAATGGTATTTCATCATCAGAGAAAGATAACGCATTGCTAGCTTCCTCTTCTCCTCCATAACATGTTCCAACTCGTTCACTATCTTCTTGAAGCTTTTCTTTTTGTTTCATGCGGTTTCCAAGCTGTTTTCTTAAGTACTCATTTCGAGCCGTAAGTTCTTGATTGGATATAGAGATTTCATGCATCAGCTTGGCCATTGCTTCAAGTTTCTCTTCCATGGTCATGCTAGAACTCATTGTGAAAGGATGAACTGAACTTGTGTTTGAGTTTAAGATTCAGAGAAAAGCTGGGAAAGGCGTGTGATAGGTTCCAGGCAGGGGTGAACTTGCTCTGATACCAAATATTATGTAAGTCTCAAGGATAGGAACAACTCAAGCCAACTTACAACAAGAACACAACCAAAACAAGTGGAAAACTCACGAACCAAGGGAGGCACGGTTGTGCTTAAAGGCACGGGGGCACCGTGCCAACTTGCTGCCTAAGCACGCCTAGTTTGTGATTTTCACGGTTTTTGAGATGGCTTTTATGTTTGGGCTCAAAACTGAATCAAAGCAAGAATTCTTGGCCTTGATTAAGCTTGAAATGAATATGAAAAGAAAAAGGAGATGTGAGAATGAAGTTCACTGATTAGAACATGAAAAAGGAAAGCTTTGGTTTAAGGAACCCAAAGCTGACTTCATGAACTTTAAGTGAATTCAATGGAATCTGGATAGTTCTAAGCCTTGTGATTAGATAAGATACACCACTAATCACTTAACTTAGGGCCCTTAACCTTTGATTAGGATACAGATACACCACCTAATCAATGATTAAGACTCACTTGAACACCACCTTAATCGGCCTAATTAAGGATAAGCAAGTTAAGTGTTTAAACACAACTAAGACACAAAGTCTTTTCTCAAAGTTTTAAACTCAAAATCTGATTCACGAAGTGAGAAGTAGACGACCTTATACAGCCACTAAAGTCTTGAAGCGTGTGAATCAAAAACTTTGCTTGGGTTGTTCCCAATTTGGCGGCAAGAACTCCTCATATATAGCTCACGGGTAGGAACAAGTGAATATGCAGCAGCTTATCCTTATATAAATATTTACACAAAAATGGGTTGTTCACAAAACTTTGCTTGGATCCTGATGTAAGTCTCAAGGGCAGGAACAATCCAAGCAAACTTACAGCAAGAACACAACCAAAACAAGTGGAAAACTCACGAACCAAGGGAGGCATGGTCGTGCTTAAGGGCACGGTGTGGCCGTGCTAATCTTCTGCCTTTCACGCCTAAGTTTGTGATTTCTCACGGTTTGGAGTGGTTTTTGTGTTTGGGCTCAAAACTGAATCAAAGCAAGAATTCTTGGCCTTGATTAAGCTTGAAATGAATATGAAAAGAAAAAAAAGAAAAGAGGAATGAAGTTGACTGATTAGAACATGAAAAAGGAGAGCTTTGGTTTAAGGAACTCAAAGTTAACTTCATGAACTTTAAGTGAATTCAATGGAATCTGGATAGTTCTAAGCCTCGTGATTAGATAAGATACACCACTAATCACTTAGCTTAGGGCCCTTAACCTTTGATTAGGATACAGATACACCACCTAATCAATGATTAAGATTCACTTGAACACCACCTTAATCGGCCTAATTAACGATAAGCAAGTTAAGTGTTTAAGAGGAACTCAAGACACAAAGTCTTTTCTCAAAGTTTTAAACTCAAAATCTGATACATGAAGTGAGAAGTACACGGCCTTATATAGCCACTAAAGTCATGAAACAACCTTTCCTTCTAGGCAAGGAAAGGTATTAAAACTAATCCTATGCTTAAGCACATGGTTTAAGCTTAAACATGCATAATCTGAAAGTTTAAGCTACAAAACACAAGATTTCTCTTTTAAACTCTTTCCTAATCATTAAGAAACCTAGTTGACTCAATTTCCCTTCAACGAAGGTAAGAGAGGCACGGCTGCCACTTCAAAAGAGCTTTGAATGCGTGGCTGCCAAGTAGCTTGTGTGTGGCCGGTTCTTTGCTTGACATGTGTCGCCTTCTTCTTGCCTCCACGTGTCACTCACCTATGTGGCTGGGTGGCAGCTTACCAAGTAGCTCTAGGTGACCTAGTAGGCAGGTACACACCTTAAGCAAACCCCTTGAAGGAGGAAAACTACTAGGCTAAGTAACCGGGTGTCAACTAGCCGGTTTCTGCCTCAATTTGTCGCGCATGCTTGACGCATCAAATGCTGACTAATTGCTACGTTTCTCACATGGATGGAAACCTCAAGATGTATAGATTACCCTTATTTTTGAATCATAGCAATTGGACGTCATTTTCCCCTTGAATCAGCCTGATTCCCAAAACCGTGTAGATTGGACTCCAAAACAGCATAGGTTTACTAATTAGCTTAATTCACTAACCAATTGAATTCCGAATCCGGTAAATCCAATTGGACATGAAAGCTAAAATATTGGGGACCCAAAATATGTAAAAATACAAGACCTAAACCAAACTATACCATAAGAAATAAAAAGAACAATACCGGGTTCATCCTAGCCCTGCTGGGCAGTTTTGACACCTTGGGTTAAATTGCTGATTTGAATGACCAAATGAAGTCCAAATTGGATGAAACTTGATTTGTTGGAAAGATGACATCTTGAACTTCAAATCCATCAAAAAATATTACACATAAACCCTTAGTATGTTTGAGAAATTAAGCACACAAAGACAGATTAGCTGTTGGAATTAACCCTTGCCCTGCAGTTTCAATGCTTAATCAAAACTTGGATGATTTATTCATCCTTAAACCAGTATATTGAGCTTACCTAATTGATTTGATTCTTTTAAAACAAAAGGGATGGAGGGATTTCCATCATACTCCCCTTGTTAAAAATGATTTGACCTCAAATCATAGTAGGTAATGAACTCCTCCTCTTTCTTCATTCCTGGCTGAAATAAAATCAACCATGAAAACAAGTCTCTTTTGAACTTAGAGACTCTCTTCTTTTCATGTCCCTTACTGATTTGAATGTTGGACTTAAGGGACTCTTTGAATATATCATGAACCACTTCCTCACTTACTCTTAATTCAGAATTAGGAGCATTAAGTAAAGGTTCTGAAATGGGTTGACAGAAATTGTATTTGAGTGTTTTGGGTGTGGGTGGAGTGGAAAAAAAGGATGGTGGTTCATGAAAAGTGGTGGGAAGGCCGAGATGCTCATGGCTTCTAGGTGAATGGTGGGTGTCCAGGGGGAGCATGGAGCCTTCATCAGCTTCTACCATGACTTCTTCAAGATCATCTCCATCATAGTCTTCAACTTTCTCTTCTGATTGAACCTCTTCTATGGCCTTCCATTCAGCTAGGGTGACATTTCTTAGGTTGGGACAATCGGATGCTAAGTGACCAAATCCTTGGCACTTAAAACATTTTCGAGCTCCTTTAGGAAGGGGTCTTTGTGTGGATGGTGGGAAAAGGTTCTTTGGTGGAGTTGGGCTTTTTTGTGGAGTGGAAGGGAATGAACTTGTGAGCTTAATGGAGATACTTTCTTTCATAGGTGTGTAGGTGGATGGACAAAAGGAATCCTTCAACTTACTACCTAATTTCTTCCAAGTTCTCACCTTCTCTTTTCCTTTCTTTTTTCGCTCAAACTTATACTTATTCCACCACTGAAGTGCACAGCCTCTCAATCTTAAAATAACCACTTTGAACTTCTCTTGGTCACTAAGGATACAACAATCAAAAACTTGTTCCACCTTAGATAACCAACCTGTGAACTCTTCCTTTTCGCCACGAAATTTTGGAATTACAAAGCAAGCATATCCAATATCAATAAAAGTTAGTTCTTTCTCCAAGTTCATTGAAGATGGCATGAAGGATGAGGTCTAGAGTTCTTTGTGGATTGATTTAAAACGTAAGTAGGCTGTTTGTGTTTGGATTTAACTTGGGAGCGTGGGGTTCAGGCAAGGATCTGAACTTGCTCTAATACCAAAAATGATGTAAGTCTCAAGGGTAGGAACAACCCAAGCCAACTTACAACAAGAACACAACCAAAACAAGTGGGAAACTCTCGAACCAGGGGTGGCACGGTCGTGCTTCAAGGCACGGGGGCACCGTGCCAACTTGCTGCTTAAGCACGCCTAGTTTGTGATTTTCACGGTTTTTGAGATGGCTTTTGTGTTTGGGCTCAAAACTGAATCAAAGCAAGAATTCTTGGCCTTGATTAAACTTGAAATGGATATGAAAAGAAAAAAAAAGAAGAGAGGAATGAAGCTCACTGATTAGAACATGAAAAAGGAGAGCTTTGGTTTAAGGAACCCAAAGCTAACTTCATGAACTTTAAGTGAATTCAATTGAATCTGGATAGTTCTAAGCCTCGTGATTAGATAAGATACACCACTAATCACTTAGCTTAGGGCCCTTAACCTTTGATTAGGATACAGATATACCACCTAATCAATGATTAAGACTCACTTGGACACCACCTTAATCGGCCTAATTAAGGATAAGCAAGTTAAGTGTTTAAGAGGAACACAAGACACAAAGTCTTTTCTTAATTTCAATGCTCAAGCTTGTTGTTTTACAAAAGAGCAGCCAAGGCACTTATATAGCCTTGTGATTACATGAAAAGGGCTTTCCTTCAAGGCAAGGAAAGTCATTAAACTAATCCTATGCTTAGTAATACATGGTTTAAGCTAAAACATACATAAGCTGAAAGTTTAACCTACAAAACACAAGATTTCCTTCTTAAACTCTTTCCGAAGTATTAAGAAACCTTGTTGACTCAATTTCCCTTCAAGGAAGGTAAGAGAGGCACGGCTGCCATTTCAAAAGAGCTTTGAATGCATGGCTGCCAAGTAGCTTGTGTGTGGCCGGTTCTTTGCTTGAGATGTGTCTTCTTCTTCTTGCTTCCACGTGTCACTCACCTATGTGGCTGGGTGGCAGCTTACCAAGCAGCTCTAGGTGACCTAGTAGGCAGGTACACACCTTAAGCAAACCCCTTGAAGGAGGAAAACTACTAGGCTAAGTAACCGGGTGTCAACCAGCCGGTTTCTGCCTCAACTTGTCACGCATGCTTGACACATCAAATGCTAACTAATTGCTACGTTTCCTACATGGATGGAAACCTCAAGATGTATAGAGTAACCTCCCTTTTGCATCATAGCAATTGGACGTCATTTGCCCCTTGAATCAGCGTGATTCCCAAAACCGTGCAGATTGGACTCCAAAACAGCACAGGTTTACTAATTAGCTTAATTCACTAACCAATTGAACTCCGAATATGGTAATTCCAATTGGAAATGAAAGCTGAGATCTTGGGGACCTGAAATATGTAAAAATACAAGACCTAAACCGAACTGTATCATAAGAAATAAAAAGAACAAAACCGGGTTCATCCTGGCCCTGCTGGGCAGTTTTGACACCTTGGGTTTAATTGCTGATTTGAACAACCAAATGAAGTCCAAATTGGATGAAACTTGATTTTTTGGAAAGCTAACATCTTGAACTTCAAATCCATCAAAATATATTAGACATAAACCCTTAGTATGTTTGAGAAATTAAGCACACAAAAATGGGTTAGCTGCTGGAATTAACCCTTCCCCTGCAGTTTCAATGCTTAATCAAAACTTGCATGATTTATTCATCCTTAAACCAGCATATTGAGCTTACCTAATTGATTTGATACTTTTAAAATAAAAGGGATGGAGGAATTTCCATCATACTCCCCTTGTTAAAAATGATTTGCACTCAAATCATAGTAGGTAATGAACTCCTCTTCTTTCTTCATTTCTAGCTGAAATAAAATCAACCATAAAAACAAGTCTTTTTTGAACTTAGAGACTCTCTTCTTTTCATGTCCCTTACTGATTTGAATTTTGGACTTAAGGGACTCTTTGAATATATCGTGAACCACTTCCTCACTTACTCTTAATTCAGAATTAGGAGCATTAAGTAAAGGTTCTGAAATGGGTTGACAGAAATTGTATTTGAGTGTTTTGGGTGTGGGTGGAGTGGAAAAAAAGGATGGTGGTTCATGAAAAGTGGTGGGAAGGCCGAGATGCTTATGGCTTCTAGGTGGATGGTGGGTGTCCAGGGGGAGCATGGAGCCTTCATCAGCTTCTACCATGACTTCTTCAAGATCATCTCCATCATGGTCTTCAACTTTCTCTTTTGATTGAACCTCTTCTATGGCCTTCCATTCAGCCAGGGTGACATTTCTTAGGTTGGGACATTCGGATGCTAAGTGACCAAATCCTTGGCACTTAAAACATTCTCGAGCTCCTTTAGGAGGGATCTTTGTGTGGGTGGTGGGAAAAGGTTCTTTGGTGGAGTTGGGCTTTTGTGGAGTGGAAGGGAATGAACTTGTGAGCTTAATGGAGATACTTTCTTTCATAGGCGTGTAAGTGGATGGACAAAAGGAATCCTTCAGCTTACTACTTAATTTCTTCCAAGTTCTCACCTTCTCTTTTCCTTTCTTTTTTCGCTCAAACTTGTACTTATTCCACCACTGAAGTGCACAACCTCTTAATCTTGAAATAACCACTTTGAACTTCTCTTGGTCACTAAGGACACAACAATCAAAAACTCGTTCCACCTTAGATAACCAACCTGTGAACCCTTCCTTTTCGCCACGAAATTATGGAATTGCAAAGCAAGCATATCCAATTTCAATAAAAGCCAGTTCTTTCTCCAAGTTCATTGAAGTTGGCATGAAGGATGAGGTCTAGGGTTCTTTGTGGATTGATTTGAAACGTAAGTAGGCTGTTTGTGTTTGGATTTAATTTGGGAGCGTGGGGTTTAGGCAAGGATCTGAACTTGCTCTGATACCAAAAATGATGTAAGTCTCAAGGGTAGGAACAACCCAAGCTAACTTACAACAAGAACACAACCAAAACAAGTGGGAAACTCACGAACCAAGGGAGGCACGGTCGTGCTTAAGGGCACGGTGTGGCCGTGCCAATCTTCTGCCTTTCACGCCTAAGTTTGTGATTTCTCACGGTTTGAAGTGGTTTTTGTGTTTGGGCTCAAAACTGAATCAAAGCAAGAATTCTTGGCCTTGATTAAGCTTGAAATGAATATGAAAAGAAAGAAAAGAAGAGAGGAATGATGTTCACTGATTAGAACATGAAAAAGAAGAGCTTTGGTTTAAGGAACCCAACGCTAACTTCATAAACTTTAAGTGAATTCAATGGAATCTGGATAGTTCTAAACCTTGTGATTAGACAAGATACACCACTAATCACTTAGCTTAGGGCCCTTAACATTTGATTAGGGTACAAATACACCACCTAATCAATGATTAAGACTCACTTGAACACCACCTTAATCGGTTTAATTAAGGATAAGCAAGTTAAGTGTTCAAAAGGAACTCAAGACATAAAGTCTTTTCTTAAAGTTTTAAACTCATAATCTGATTCATGAAGTGAGAAGTACACGACCTTATATAGCCACTAAAGTCATGAAACAACCTTTCCTTCTAGGCAAGGAAAGGTATTAAAACTAATCCTATGCTTAAGTACATGGTTTAAGCTTAAACATGCATAATCTGAAAGTTTAAGCTACGATACACAAGATTTCTCTTTTGAACTCTTTCCTAGTCATTAAGAAACCTTGTTGACTCAATTTACCTTCAAGGAAGGTAAGAGAGGCACGGCTGCCACTTCAAAAGAGCTTTGAATGCACGGCTGCCAAGTAGCTTGTGTGTGGCCGGTTCTTTGCTTGACATGTGTCGCCTTCTTCTTGCTTCCACGTGTCACTCACCTATGTGGTTGGGTGGCAGCTTACCAAGCAGCTCTAGGTGACCTAGTAGGCAGGTACACACCTTAAGCAAACCCCTTGAAGGAGGAAAACTACTAGGCTAAGTAACTGGGTGCCAACTAGCCAGTTTCTGCCTCAACTTGTCGCGCATGCTTGATGCATCAAATGTTGACTAATTGCTACGTTTCTCACATGGATGGAAACCTCAAGATGTATAGTTTAGCCGCCCTTTTGAATCATAGCAATTGGACGTCATTTTCCCCTTGAATCAGCCTGATTCCCAAAACCGTGCAGATTGGACTCCAAAACAGCATAGGTTTACTAATTAGCTTAATTCACTAACCAATTGAACTCTGAATCTGGTAATTCCAACTGGAAATGAAAGCTAAGATCTTGGAGACCCAAAATATGTAAAAATACAAGACTTAAACCAAACTATACCATAAGAAATAAAAAGAACAAAACCGGGTTCATCCTGGCCCTGCTGGGCAGTTTTGACACTTTGAGTTAAATTGCTGATTTGAACGACCAAATGAAGTCCAAATTCTATGAAACTTGATTTGTTGGAAAGCTGACATCTTGAACTTCAAATCCATCAAAATATATTAGACATAAACCCTTAGTATGTTTGAGAAATTAAGCACACAAAGACAGATTAGCTGTTGGAATTAACCCTTGCCCTGCAGTTTCAATGCTTAATCAAAACTTGGATGATTTATTCATCCTTAAACCAGCATAATAAGATTACCTAATTTGATTTGATTCTTTTTTAACAAAAGGGATGGAGGGATTTCCATCATACTCCCCTTGTTAAAAATGATTTGACCTCAAATCATAGTAGGTAATGAACTCCTCCTCTTTCTTCATTTCTGGCTGAAATAAAATCAACCATGAAAACAAGTCTCTTTTGAACTTAGAGACTCTCTTCTTTTCATGTCCCTTACTGATTTGAATGTTGGACTTAAGGGACTCTTTGAATATATCATGAACCACTTCTTCACTTACTCTTAATTCAGAATTAGGAGCATTAAGTAAAGTTTCTGAAATGGGTTGACAGAAATTGTATTTGAGTGTTTTGGGTGTGGGTGGAGTGGAAAAAAAGGATGATGGTTCATGAAAAGTGGTGGGATGGTCGAGATGCTCATGGCTTCTAGGTGGATGGTGGGTGTCCAGGGCGAGCATGGAGCGTTCATCAGCTTCTACCATGACTTCTTTAAGATCATCTCCATCATGGCCTTCAACTTTCTCTTTTGATTGAACCTCTTCTATGGCCTTCCATTCAGCTAGGGTGACATTTCTTAGGTTGGGACATTTGGATGCTAAGTGACCAAATCCTTGGCACTTAAAACATTTTCGAGCTCCTTTAGGAAGGGGTCTTTGTGTGGGTGGCGGGAAAAGGTTCTTTGGTGGAGTTGGGCTTTTTTGTGGAGTGGAAGGGAATGAACTTTTGAGCTTAATGGAGATACTTTCTTTCATGGGCATGTAAGTGGATGGGCAAAAGGAACCCTTCAACTTACTACTCAATTTCTTCCAAGTTCTCACCTTCTCTTTCCTTTTTTTTTTCGCTCAAACTTGTACTTATTTCACCACTGAAGTGCACAACCTCTCAATCTTGAAATAACCACTTTGAACTTCTCTTGGTCACTAAGGATACAACAAGCAAAAACTTGTTCCACCTTAGATAACCAACCTGTGAACTCTTCCTTTTCGCCACGAAATTTTGGAATTGCAAAGCAAGCATATCTAATATCAATAAAAGCTAGTTCTTTCTCCAAGTTCATTAAAGATGGCATGAAAGATGAGGTCAAGGGTTCTTTGTGAATTGATTTGAAACGTAAGTAGGCTGTTTGTGTTTGGATTTAAGTTGGGAGCGTGGGGTTTAGGCAAGGATCTGAACTTGCTCTGATACCAAAAATGATGTAAGTCTCAAGGTTAGGAACAACCTAAGCCAACTTATAACAAGAACACAACCAAAACAAGTGAAAAACTCAAAAACCAAGGGAGGCACGGTCGTGCTTAAGGGCACGGTGTGGCCGTGCCAATCTTCTGCCTTTCACGCCTCAGTTTGTGATTTCTCACGGTTTGAAGTGGTGTTTGTGTTTGAGCTCAAAACTAAATCAAAGCAAGAATTCTTGGCCTTGATTAAGCTTGAAATGAATATGAAAAGAAAAAAAAAAGGAGAGAGGAATGAAGTTCACTGATTAGAACATGAAAAAGGAGAGCTTTGGTTTAAGGAACCCAAGGCTAACTTCATGAACTTTAAGTGAATTCAATGGAATCTGGATCGTTCTAAGCCTTGTGATTAGATAAGATACACCACTAATCACTTAGCTTAGGGCCCTTAACCTTTGATTAGGATACAGATACACCACCTAATCAATGATTAAGACTCATTTGAACACCACCTTAATCGCCCTAATTAAGGATAAGCAAGTTAAGTGTTCAAGAGGAACTCAAGACACAAAGTCTTTTCTCAAAGTTTTAACCTCAAAATCTGATTCATGAAGTGAGAAGTACATGGCCTTATATAGCCACTAAAGTCATGAAACAACCTTTCCTTCTAGGCAAGGAAAGGTATTAAAACTAATCCTATGCTTAAGTACACGGTTTAAGCTTAAACATGCATAATCTGAAAGTTTAAGCTACAAAACACGAGATTTCTCTTTTAAACTCTTTCCTAATCATTAAGAAACCTTGTTGACTCAATTTCCCTTCAAGGAAGGTAAGAGAGGCACGGCTGCCACTTCAAAAGAGCTTTGAATGCATGGTTGCCAAGTAGCTTGTGTGTGGCCGGTTCTTTACTTGACATGTGTCGCCTTCTTCTTGCTTCCACGTGTCACTCACCTATGTGGCTGGGTGGCAGCTTACCAAGCAGCTCCAGGTGACCTAGTAGGCAAGCTTACACCTTAAGCAAACCCCTTAAAGGAGGAAAACTACTAGGCTAAGTAACCAGGTGTCAACTAGCCGGTTTTTGCCTTAACTTGTCATGCACGCTTGACACATCAAATGCTGACTAACTGCTACGTTTCTTACATGGATGGAAATCTCAAGATGTATAGATTACCCTCCTTTTTGAATCATAGCAATTGGACGTCATTTGCCCCTTGAATCAGCCTGATTCCCAAAACCGTGCAGATTGGACTCCAAAACAGCATAGGTTTACTAATTAGCTTAATTCACTAACCAATTGAACTCCAAATCTGGTAATTCCAATTGGACATGAAATCTAAGATCTTGGGGACCCAAAATATGTAAAAATACAAGACTTAAACCAAACTATATCATAAGAAATGAAAAGAACAAAACCGGGTTCATCCTGGCCCTGCTGGGCAGTTTTGACACCTTGGGTTAAATTGCTGATTTGAACGACCAAATGAAGTCTAAATTGGATGAAACTTGATTTGTTGGAAAGCTGACATCTTGAACTTCAAATCCATTAAAAAATATTAGACATAAACCCTTAGTATGTTTGAGAAATTAAGCACACAAGAACGGGTTAGCTGTTGGAATTAACCCTTGCCCTGCAGTTTCAATGCTTAATCAAAACTTGGATGATTTATTCATCCTTAAACCAGCATATTGAGCTTACCTAATTGATTTGATTCTTTTAAAACAAAAGAGATGGAGGGATTTCCATCATACTCCCCTTGTTAAAAACGATTTGCCCTCAAATCATAGTAGGTAATGAACTCCTCTTCTTTCTTCATTTCTGGCTGAAATAAAATCAACCATGAAAACAAGTCTCTTTTGAACTTAGAAACTCTCTTCTTTTCATGTCCCTTACTGATTTGAATGTTGGACTTAAGGGACTCTTTGAATATATCATGAACCACTTCCTCACTTACTCTTAATTCGAAATTAGGAGCATTAAGTAAAGGTTCTGAAATGGGTTGACAGAAATTGTATTTGAGTGTTTTGGGTGTGGGTGGAGTGGAAAAAAAGGATGGTGGTTCATGAAAAGTGGTGGGAAGGCCGAGATGCTCATGGCTTCTAGGTGGATGGTGGGTGTCCAGGGGGAGCATGGAGCCTTCATCAGCTTTTACCATGACTTCTTCAAGATCATCTCCATCATGGTCTTCAACTTTCTCTTCTGATTGAACCTCTTCTATGGCCTTCCATTCAGCTAGGATGACATTTCTTAGGTTGGGACATTCGGATGCTAAGTGACCAAATCCTTGGCACTTAAAACATTTTCGAGCTCCTTTAGGAAGGGGTCTTTGTGTGGATGGTGGGAAAAGGTTCTTTGGTGGAGTTGGGCTTTTTTGTCGAGTGGAAGGGAATGAACTTGTGAGCTTAATGGAGATACTTTCTTTCATAGGCGTGTAAGTGGATGGACAAAAGGAATCCTTCAACTTACTACTTAATTTCTTCCAAGTTCTCACCTTCTCTTTTCCTTTCTTTTTTCACTAAAACTTGTACTTATTCCACCACTGAAGTGCACAACCTCTCAATCTTGAAATAACCACTTTGAACTTCTCTTGGTCACTAAGGATACAATAATCAAAAACTCGTTCCACCATAGATAACCAGCCTGTGAACTCTTCCTTTTCGCTACGAAATTTTGAAATTGCAAAGCGAGTATATCCAATATTACTAAAAGCTAGTTCTTTCTCCAAGTTCATTGAAGATGGCATGAAGGATGAGGTCTAGGGTTTGTTATGGATTGATTTGAAACGTGAGTAGGCTGTTTGTGTTTGGATTTAATTTGGGAGCGTGGGGTTCAGGCAAGGATCTGAACTTACTTTGATACTAAAAATGATGTAAGTCTCAAGAGTAGGAACAACCCAAGCCAACTTACAACAAGAACACAACCAAAACAAGTGGAAAACTCACGAACCAAGGGAGGCACGGTCGTGCTTAAGGGCACAGTGTGGCCATGCCAATCTTCTGCCTTTCACGCCTAAGTTTGTGACTTTAATGGTTTTGAGATGGCTTTTGTGTTTGGGCTCAAAACTGAATCAAAGCAAGAATTCTTGGCCTTGATTAAGCTTGAAATGAATATGAAAAGAAAAAGAGAAGAGAGGAATGAAGTTCATTGATTAGAACATGAAAAAGGAGAGCTTTGGTTTAAGGAACCCAAAGCTAACTTCATGAACTTTAAGCGAATTCAATGGAATCTGGATAGTTCGAAGCCTTGTGATTAGATAAGATACGCCGCTAATCACTTAGCTTAGGGCCCTTAACCTTTGATTAGGATACAGATACACCACCTAATCAATGATTAAGACTCACTTGCACACCACCTTAATCGGCCTAATTAAGGATAAGCAAGTTAAGTGTTTAAACACAACCGAGACACAAAGTCTTTTCGGTTTTTTGATTCACACGCTTCATTTTTTACAAAAAGGGAAGCAAAGGCATTTATGAAGCCCTTGGTTACTCAAAAACAAGCTTTCCTTTTAGCCAAGGAAAGGTATTAAAACTAATCCTATGCTTAAGTACACGGTTTAAGCTTAAACATGCATAATCTAAAAGTTTAAGCTACAAAACACAAGATTTCTCTTTTAAACTTTTTCCTAAGCATTAAGAAACCTTGTTGACTCAATTTCCCTTCAAGGAAGGTAAGAGAGGCACGGCTGCCACTTCAAAAGAGCTTTGAATGCATGGCTGCCAAGTAGCTTGTGTGTGGCCGGTTCTTTGCTTGACATGTGTCGCCTTCTTGTTGCTTCCACATGTCGCTCACCTATGTGGCTGGGTGGCAGCTTACCAAGCCGCTCTAGGTGACCTAATAGGCAGGTACACACCTTAAGCAAACCCCTGGAAGGAGGAAAACTACTAGGCTAAGGAACCGGGTGTCAACTAGCCGGTTTCTGCCTCAACTTGTCATGCATGCTTGACACATCAAATGGTGACTAATTGCTACGTTTATTACATGGATGGAAACCTCAACATGTCTAGATTACCCTCCTTTTTGAATCATAGCAATTGGATTCCATTTGCCCCTTGAATCAGCCTGATTCCCAAATGGTGTAGATTGAACTCCAAAACAGCACAGGTTTACTAATTAGCTAATTCACTAACCACTTGAACTCCAAATCTGGTAATTCCAATTGGAAATGAAAGCTAAGATCTTAAGATTTTCAGGGATGCAAAAATTGGACACTTAAACCTCATGGAAGATTAAGAAATGTAACCTCCAAAACCGGGTAAAATCTGGATGTAAACTGTCTTCAGGGCAGTTTGACTTAGACATAGATTTTGGATGAGCAAATGAACTCCAATGAGGCTGAAACTTGTTTTATTAGAAACCTAACATCTTAGGTTTATGAGAACACCAAAATTAAGGACTTAAGTCACCCCAAAATTAGGTGACCATTACCAGATTTCACGGTTAAGTGCAATCTGACCTGGCAGCATGGTGTATTTTGATGTCTAGGCTTGTTTTTTATTTTTGGTTCTTGCCTAAACATTCTGGAAGTGAGGGATGACCACTAGACCTCCATCATTCTCCCCTTGTTGAGAAGAATTTGTCCTCAAATTCACCAAGGACGTACTGCCCAAAAGCGAACAAAGGTGAACTAGGCTGAAAAAGGATCAACTCTTCAAATAAGCTTAGTTTAATCTTTGCTTCCGTATTCCTTACATCAGCCATGTGAAACTCAAGTGGGTGTTGTAATGAATGGATGGGTGGTGGGTTTGGATTTTGCTTTGGGAGAGTAAATTGAGCAAGTTTAGGACCTGAGCATGAGAGATCCTGGATGGAGATGAATGGAATGGGTTTGATGGGAAATGATGGGGTAGGGTCTTGCTCTGTTTGAATGACTAACATACAAACATGAATATTCGTATGTTGTTCATGCTCTTCTTTATGAAAATTTAGAGACATCTTCTCCAAGAGTAGCATTTCGCCTTCATCAGCAGTGATCTCAATTTCTTCAAGGTCTTCTTCTTGAGTTTCTTCCTCCTTTTCTTCCTTTCCAATTGCCTCCCACTCAGCTAGAGTAATGCTTCTTCAATTGACACAATCGGCGGCTATGTGTCCAAATCCTTGGCACTTAAAACATCGGGAAGTGCCATGTTTGGGTTTAAGTTGCAGGGGTAGGCTTTGTAGTGGTGTTTGGTTCTTTTGTGGAGTAGGAAGTGGGGGGGCCATGGGTTTAGGGACAAGGTTTGGGCTCCCCTTGTTGAATGGTTGTTCTTGAGGAAGGAATGTGGGAACTTCTTCACGAGTATGAAATCGAGGCCTTCTTTGTTGTTCCACTTTGTGAGCTAGGACACAGATCTCATCAAAAGTGGTAAAGGCTTACAATTCAACCACGTTGGCTATCCTAGGATCGAGCCCTCCTAGGTAACGAACCATGGTTTGTTCTTCAGGCTCATGAATGTCACATTTAATCATGAGTTTCTCAAACTCACATGTGTATTCTTCCACATTCATTTTGCCTTGAATGAGATGGTGAAAGAGCATGTAGTTGTCTTGGACATAAGTGGACGGCAGGAACCGTGCTTTCATCTTTGATTTCAGCTTGTCCCAAGTATCGATCTTGCTCTTTCTCTCTCTAGTCCTCTTAACATTGAGGGTAGGAACAACCCAAGCTAACTTACAACAAGAACACGGCTCAATATGCTCATGACTTTAGTGTTTAAGAGGAACAACCCAAGAACTTTGAGAACCCAAGTATATTTATATAAGGCTTGGGCTCACGGGTAAGAACTCCTCATGAACAAGCCTTATATAAATATGATTAACTTTGTGAAACCTACATAACTCAACATGAATATGCAGCAGCTCAACAACTACAGCAGGATATTTATTATGGCTAGCCATATCTTTATTTGGCGGCAAGAACTCCTCATATATAGCTCCAAGGATGGGTAAACCTCCAATCCACTCCATGTCATAAAGTGAAATACTAACTTCACCTGCACCATGGTGAAGAGTATTAGCTAGTGGAACCCAAAGTTCACAGAAAGCCCGTCATACGTTTGCGTCAAAATGATAGGGAAATTGGGATACACCAACAACACCAAATATGCCAGCCTGTTTCAAAGGTTCTTCGAAACAAACAAGCACCCGTTTGGTCCATTATATCACTCCCACCATAAAGGTTAAGCGACCTCGGAACTGGAAGGTCAATCGCTAATTTCTCCTTGCAGTAAGAAGCCTGTGTAGGGCTGGATAAAATTCCTCCTCAGTAGGGTATACTTCAGGGCCACGACGTTTAGTATTGACTTTCTCAAGAACAGTGGCATTAATATAGTTCTTATAGTCCTTGCTCAGGTTAGTGTCATGATTCTGAGGATGCTATGATCATTAATCAAAATACGAACTTCACGGTTTGGGATACCCACAGAGATTACGTACCAGAAGCAAAAACCCAAGATGAAAAAGAATATATATGTACAGTGTTCTTTCTACCTTTAAAGAAGGAATAGTTGTATGAATAAATAAAAAGATTCTCAGAGATTGAATGAAACAAACCATAGCATCAGGACCTTTTATAAATTCCAGTCTTTGTTTCACCTTAGAATTCTTCTTCCAATGGGTTAAACAAATTTGGTTTCAAAATAAAATCCAAACAAAATGAGGGATTTGATCTGGTGGGAGATAAATTAATGATGTAAATAATAAAATAGGAGAAAGGGGATTTTGCTACGTTGTCTGTTGGGGGGTGGTTGAAGAAGTCAAATAAGTTTTGGATATGCTATTATCATGATTGTGATAAAGCTGTATCAGTCCTCAAATTCGGTAGGGGTAGGAGAAGGGAAACATAGCTATGAATGTAGAAAATGATAAACTGGGTTCAAACAAAGCGCAAAGTACATATACACAAAATAGTTGGCAGCAAGATTATAAAGCAAATGGGTTGAAGCTGTTCGTTGTCAATCGAATGCAATAGGCTCATGCCCATAAATTACTTGTGGATATAAGTAAATTTTCATGTCCACCTCAACAAACGCTCCAAAGGGGAAAAAAATAAAAATATATGCCTATGTTTTATACTAATTAGAACTACGGTGACTTAATTCTACTACGGATACGTAGGAAGCTCGATATAAAATTTTTCGAGTTCAGTCTAAATCGAAATCTTCAAATGGACTCAACCCGACAGCCCCCTCTTTCACAAAGGACCAAAATTACAATCCTGTAACGCCTTGTTATACGTTACATAACCAAAGCAAATAAAAAAAAAACCGAGCTTTGCAAAACGTCGAATCTTTTTTTTCAAATAATAAGCATGGCAAAAATACACCAGACCCGAGCCAAAGATACAATAAAGCTTACCAAATTTCCCCCCCTTCCATGATGTAAGCCTAAATAAAAATTGAGCGAAGAACTACGTCGATTTGATCTCGCCAAGAGTACGTAGGAAGCCCTTAAATAAATGTTGGATGCAATCAGAAGTCAAAAAAAGTATATATATATATATATATATATACATACATATATATATATATATATATAATATATATATATATATATATATATATATATATATCTATATATATATATATATATGGACCAATTCTAGGAAGGGCTAAATCGACAAATAAAAAAAAAGGTCTTGAACTGGCTAAAAAAATGCATAACTTCGCTATCAAAGCCAAATAAAATTAAGAACAAAATTAAATCATAGTCCATATAAATAAAATTCAAAACTAAAATAAAATTTAATCACGGTTGTTAACATAACCAAAGTAAAATAGAAATTAAACCAAATTCAATGTTAAAAAACTACGATTGGTTTGATCCTCTATCAAAAAGGTATGTACGCAGCTCATGATAAAACGTGAGTGCAACCCAAATTCTAAATCAAATAAAATTACCCGTTCCCTAACCTGCATATGAAGAATGTGTACGTATAGTACCCTTCATAAAAGATGCCTATACAGCCACTATCTGATGCAGTTAAGTTTTGGATACGAGAGATTCGACCTTAAAAGAATGAAAATTGTCGATCCAAATTATAAGTCTTATTGACATAAAATAAAACAAAGAAAGAAATACAAAACAACACGAGTCAAAATCAAAGGGTGATCTCCCAAGAGGGGAACGTAATTAAAGAGGTCCATCCTCTTGAATAGGGTCGTACTCAAAATAAACCGATGTACATCTTTATACATCAGAAAGTTATATTGTGCACATTATTTATTCTTATTAAATTTTTGCCGAACATGGGCATTCTATTTATCAAATAGGTTGCAGCTAGATCACATTCCCCTCAAAACTCCAATGGTAGATTTCCTTGGACATTTAGAATGTAATAATGTTTCCTTTCAACTCTACCATTTTGTTAAGGTGTGTCAACACAACTCGTCTCATGGATAATTCCATGGTTATGATAGAACTATTTCATTGGGTTTGAGCTGAACTCTTTCCTATTATCACTTCTTATCTCCTTGACATTTAAGTTGAACTGAGTTCTTACCAAAGCACAAAAATTCACAAGCAGTTTGGAAGCTTCACTTTTATCTTTCATCAAATACACCCAAGTTCGTCTGCTTGCATCATTAACAATGGCCAAAAAATAGTGTGCTCCACATAATGACTCTACTTTATATGCACCGCATATGTCACAATGAATCAAATCAAAACAACTTTTAGCTTTACTTTCACTAGAAGAAAAAGGTAACCATGTTTGTTTGCTCTAAAGCACACATCACAAGGGTTATGATTACTCTTATTCTTAAAATCAATTTTGCTAGAAAATAAAGACATAATCCTTTTTGAGGGATGACCTAATCATTGATGCCAAATATCACAAGTCACCACCTGATGAACCGCAGCTTCCTTTGGTGATGCTTCTTTGAACAAATAGACCCCCCTTCGTTGGTCACCCACTCCAATCAGCATCCTCAAAGTATGGTCCTGTATCACACACAATCACAGAGTGAATGTTACTGTGCATATCAAATCAATGATTAATTGTGCAATTGATATCAAATTATAAGTCAATCCAGGAACATATAACACATCATAGAGAGTTATGTTTGTGTTTAATTTCACCGTTTCTTGTTTTCTTGAAACACTATGTTGCCCATTAGGAATTTTTACCAAAATGGGATGAGTATTGTGAACCTTGTTCAATTTCTTAAGATCACCTGTCATGTGACAAGTTGCCCAACTATTGAGCAACCAAAATTATGTCACTTGTGAGAAGTTTTCTAGTACACATCAACAATATCTTGCTGCTATTGCCGAAATTGTGGAGCCCAATCATTTTTCTGAAGCTGTTAAAGATGCCCATTAGCGGGAAGCAATGGCTAAAGAAATTGAGGCACTCGAAACTAATCAAACCTGGAACATTGCTGAATTGCCACCAGGCAAGAAACCCATCAATTATAAATGGGTGCACCGGGTTAAATATAACTCGGACGGATTAGTTGAGCGCTATAAGGCCAGGCTTGTTGTCAGAGGAGATCAACAGATTGAAGGGTTTGACATTAATGAAAATTTGCACCAGTGGCCAAAATGGTTACTGTATAATTTTTTCTATCAGCAGTAGTTGCCTGCGGATGGGAACTACATCAACTAGATGCCAACAATGCTTTCCCACATGGAGATCTGCATGAAGAAGCATATATGAAGTTACCTCCTAGTTTTCACTCAACAGGACCCAATAAAGTGTGCAAGTTGCAAAAATCCCTTTATGGGCTCAAACAAGCACCACAACAATGGTTTACAAAACTCTCCTGAACATTGTTACATGATGGGTTTGTTCAATCCTCTATAGATTATTCCTTGTTCACCTATGAAAAGGTGACATTTATATGGCCTTGTTAATGTATGTTCATGATTTAATACTTACTAGGAACAATTCAGAAATATACAGCAAGTTCAAGCAATACTCGAATACTTGTTTCAAAATCAAGGATTTGGGTCCATTAAAATATTTTTTGGGCACTAAGGTAGCCAGGGGACCACAAGGACTGTTTTTGTGGCAACGCAAATATGCCTTAGAAATTGTTGATGAATGTGGACTTTTAGGTGCTAAACCAGCAGAATTTCCTATGGAGACAAATCACAAACTTGCTCTTGCCAATGGTCCTACATTAG
Organism: Carnegiea gigantea; assembly: GCA_029747015.1. Lineage (NCBI taxonomy): Eukaryota > Viridiplantae > Streptophyta > Magnoliopsida > Caryophyllales > Cactaceae > Carnegiea > Carnegiea gigantea. The sequence continues at coordinate 111,800 of JAKOGI010002148.1, forward strand.
ATGATGCCATTTGCTATAGACGTATTATTGGACGACTGATCTACATGACAATCACACGACCAGAATTATGCTATGTTGTCCACATCTAGTCATAGTTTATGCAAGCACTAAAGGAACAACACATGGATACTGCTCGACGGGTTTTGAGATACCTCAAAAGAGTTCCAGGATAGGGTCTACTACTTCGACATGACTCTGATCTCCAGATATATGCCTATTGTGATGTAGATTGGGGAGCTTGTCCTATCACCCGATGCTTCCTAAGTGATTATTACGTTACTATAGGAGGATCACCTGTATCTTGGAAAACCAAGAAACAAAGCACGGTCTTGAGATCATCGGCGGAAGTTGAATATCGTGCTGTGGCTAATGCAACCAGTGAACTAATTTGGATCAAATCCCTTCTTGCCTCACTATGGGTATTCCCTGATAAACCTATGCAACTTTATTATGATAATCAGGCAACTTTGCATGTTGCCAAGAAACCAGTCTTCCACAAACGAACGAAGCATATCGAAATTGATTGTCACTTTATTTGGGAACGTCTGATTTCAGGAGATCTTTAGGCTGACTATGTACCTTCCAAGTGTTAGGTAGCAGACATGTTCACTAAGCCTCCCGGAAAACGCCAGTTTTCGTTTCTCAAGGGCAAGTTAGATATAGTCAATCCTTATGCTCTAATTTGAGGGGGCGTATTAGAAAACGAAATCCTAATGTGTATTACTTTGATTAGGAAACTACCTCTATGTAAGATTTTGTAATTATCTTCTAAAGATTCTTGATAAGGTTTAGCTAGCTTAGGAAACAAGGCAGCGACGGTTATGGCCAATGCATAGTTAGGACGTACGTATGATGTATAAATAGGAGGTTGGTTTTGCTTTGTAAATCAATCAAGAAGAATACTACAAACCAATACAATAGGCTTGATTCAAATTCTGTCTTCCTTTACAAATTCCTTCACTGTACAATGACTTATGGGGCAATAATGACGCTATAAAAAATATTATTCCATTATCTGGACACTCCACACTCCACACCTACCTACATTTTAAAATCTCACAAAATTTCCCTTTTCATAACTAAGGAGCTTCTTACATCTCATAGTGACCCTAAACCTTCGCTCTAATACCACACCTGCAACACCCAAACTCTTAGTGACGTAATTAGTCTTAATTAACTTACCGTTAGTGGTCAGTGCAGTGGAAGCGTTAGGACCAGAATGTTACCGGCATCCTAAGAATGATAATGCTTCATTAGTTAGTATCCTTAACATCAACGTAATAACGACTCTTATTTTACACATATAAAGCAAAAGATGTACAATTTATACATGCTTAATCGAAAATAGCATTTCTTATAACCCCCCGTATGTTTGTACGTAACCCAAGTATAGAAGGCAAAAATTTTACAACCAATCGGATGGTGCCACGTGTAAAGAATCGACCAATTATAAATTGTCATGTGTTCCGTTGACTTTGGTGGACCCGCTTGGTCAAAATTAAGTTCAGCCAATTAAAAGCTACCACATGGCGTCGATGATGCAGAAATTAGTAATTATTTTCTTTATTTAAAAATAAGAAAATAATAACTGGGCCCAGGCCCAAAACCCGACTCTCACCCTAGCTGGCGGAGCCTATAAATAGAAATTCTTCCCCTTCATTTTGATCATTCAGCATTTGCAAAATTCAGAACTCAGACGGCAAGGAGCATCCAGCTACTAAGCGAGAAGGATCAAAAATTGCAGAGCTTCAAAAACTACAATCAGGCACTTGCAGAACAAAAATCAAGAATAGTCTTCAGAGTTCTTCAGCTGATTTGCATCAACCGAGATCAAGCATCACGCCCTCGAAGTACTCAAGTCATCAAGAGATCGAATCAAAGGATTATTTTATTGTATTAAATTCAGAGATTGTACCTACACACTACATCAATACAAGATTAAATTTGTTTATATCAATTTCCTGTCTAATTTATTTTAGGCATGAAATTTGTGTTTATGAATTTTTGGCACGCTCGGTGGGACCTCTCTGCCTCTCATCTCTTTCTCCGAAATACAAATTCTGCACTCCTTCGAAGATAACATGGCCCCTAAGAACGCTATCACCCAATCTTCAAGGAAAGCTGTCCGATGTGCATCTCAGGGATCAACAACTGCTAGTGCTGCATCTGGTCGTGTCATGACTAGAAGTATGACAAAAGCTGCTACCGCTATCACCAGAGAGCAATCAATTGTGGCTGCACCATCACAGTCACATAAGATCCAAAACCTTGGCTCCAAGATATCTGATGGAGTCAATCAAATTGCTTCAAATGTTCTGAAGCAAAAATCTATTGCTGGCTTCATCATGCCACAAACAATTCCATGTGGGATGGATGAACTCCAAACCCACACCAACCCTACTTCCCAACCCTTTAATTTTAAAGATGATGGTTATTCAAGCAGTGATTCCTCTTTAGCATCCTCAAAAGGATCACTTTCCCCGCTTGCTGAAGCTGAATCCTCTGACACTATCATCATGCCCGTTACGGTGATAGCAGCTACTAACTTCAAAGAACAACTGGCAAGCATGAAGGCTAACTTGGATAGGCTTTCTAAAGAGAGTGCAGCAAAGGACACTCAAATCAAACGGCAGAATGATCAGATTGCTGAGTTGATGAAGAAGCTGGAAAAGAAGTCCTCGGAAGCTTCCAACAAAGGTTCAGACGCTGAAGACTCTGATAAAGAGTCCATCCACAGCAAAGAATCTGACGACGAGCGCAAGGCAAAGAAGGACCGCTCTTTAGGCTCAATGTTTGTTAAGCAGATTCAGAGCTTGATAGCAAATGCAGTTAAGGCTTAGTTGGGAGGAGGGTCTCATAAGACCCACTTGTATACAAAGCCTTATACAAAGAGGATAGATGCTCTTCGCATGCCCCATGGCTATTAGCCTCCCAAGTTCAACTAGTTCGATGGCAAAGGCAACCCCAAACAGCATATTGCCCACTTCATTGAGACGTGCAATAATGCTGGCATAGAGAGGGACCAACTGGTGAAACAGTTTGCTCGTCCTCTCAAAGGGATTGCATTCGACTGGTACACAGACTTGGAGTCAGAGTCCATTGACAGCTGGGAACAAATGGAGCAGGAGTTCCTGAATCGGTTCTACAGCACTCAACGTGTTGTTAGCATGACAGAGCTAACAAACACCAGACAATGGAAGGAAGAGCCGGTTCTTGATTACATTAATTGCTGGAAATCCCTAAGCCTCGAGTGCAAGGACCATTTATCAGAAGTTTCAGCCATTGAAATGTGTGCTCAAGGCATGGAGTGGGATTTACTATACGTCTTGCAGATGAGTAAGCCAAGGACCTTCTAAGAATTGGCAACAAAAGCTCATGATATGGAGATAACGATTACAAGTCGCCGTAGCAAGTGTTCTTCCTCATCTGACTCTAGAAAGGACAAGGGTGAATTTAAGAAAAATCCCAAGTCCACTAAGTCCTCAAATAAAGAATCCATGGCAGCTTCAATTAGGGAGCCGGTTCGAATCTCCGGAAAGCCCAAGTATGAAAACAAGAAAGGTGAATTCTCCAAGGATACTGGAAAGAAGCATCTTACATTGAAGGAACTGCAGGAGAAGAAATACCCATTTCCTGACTCAGATTTATCAGGAATGCTTGATGATCTCCTTGAAAATGGGGTTATCGAACTTCCAAAACCAAAACGACCCGAAGAAGCTGGAAGGGTTACCAACCTAAAATATTATCGGTATCACAGGGTGGTTAGTCACCTTTTTGAGAAATGCATTATACTCAAGGAGCGTATTATGTAACTTGCTAGGGGTGGGAAGATAATATTGAATTTGGATGACACTGTTGAGACAAATCATATCTCCACTTAGCCAGAGTGTTCCTTATCGCCCTGGCAGCAAAAACACACTCGACCTCAAGGTAGAGTAAACACTGCATTGATTTTCTGCCGAGGAGAGAAATTAAATCCCAAGGAAGGGAGATGGACTCTTGTCACTCGCCGTAAGCCAAGGAAACAAAGTCAAGTGCAATCGCCACCTCTCCGCCGTAGAAAGAGAGAAGGAAAAAAGAAGAGCTCTCCTCATTTGAAGGGGAAGAAGAAGTCCAAGAACATTAAAAGGCACAAAATTCTACCTATCGACCTACTTGAGCAGGAGCCACTTGTCCCTGTCACACTCAAACAGTTTTTCCCAACAGGCTTCTTTGAGAAAGTTACAGTCAACATGACCTTGTGTTCTGAGCTCGAAGAAGAGGGAGACGAAGTTAGTGATGGACAAGAGGAGTCTCCTAGAGTAGCTGATAAGACCTTAACTGTCTTAGAGGCTTTGCCAGCTCACATAGGCTGGGGGCAAATCTTTTGTTCGCCTGACGAGATGCGCCAACATGTTGTTGCTGCCTTACAACACCCAGAACTTTATGCTGATAAAATCAAGGATGTGGGAGCATCAACAGAAGGCCCTGTTCAGTGTGCCTCTTGCAACACCACAGTCACTTTCACTGACGATGATGTGTTGTTGGGATCCAAGCCCCATAATCATCCTTTGTTTGTGACTGGTTACATTAGGGAGCAGAAAGTCAGGCGCATTCTCGTGGATGGAGGGTTAACCGTCAACATCATACCCAAGTCTACAATGAACGACTTAGGCATTACAGTGGAAGAACTGTCTAAGAGCCGAACAATGATTCAAAGCTTTAACCATGAAGGCCAGCCTGCAATCGGTATGATTCGTGTTGAACTGATAATGGAAGATTTGAAGACATCCTCCATCTTCCATGTAATCGATGATAAGACTTCCTACAGGTTAGTACTTGGGCGACCATGGGTTCATGAGCATGGGATAGTGGCTTCCACTTTACACTAATGCCTTAAGTACTACTGTGATGGAGAGAAGAAAATAAATGGGGATGCAAAGCCATTCACTAAGGCTGAGTCTCATTTTGCAGAAGCAAGGTTCTTTGAAGAAGGTGCTATACCTAAAGAAACCACGTCGTCAACCATTTCTTCCATAGGCAAAGGTGTTGCAAAGAAGGCCCCTCAAGCAATAAAAGATGATACTCCTAAGCAGCAGCTCGAGAAAGAAGCAAGTAAGCAAGGTAGCACCACTTCTTGTGTTAAGCAAGTTACTAAACAAGCTGATGCTTCAACAGGATCAATGCCACGAGTCTTAAGGTACATACCTAGGTCTCACCGTAAGGAGGGCGAATTGCCCTTTAGCGAGTGCACAAGTAGAAGCATCGAGACTAAAGCTACTAAAAAGGATAATGGAGCTAGCATAATCACCTTAAAAGGAAGTGCAACAGTTCTAACACTTAAGATGTGGTAGGCTAAGGTGAGTAGGCCCCCTCTTTCCGGGTTTGTCGTTTCTTCTAAAAAAGACGATGACTTGCTAAGTGTACGGACTACGGAGGGATTTGATCCTAATGCATACAAGCTTATGGAGAGGGCTGGTTACGACTTTCAAAATCCAGCTACCGTAGGAAAGGTAGTCAAAGCCAAGCCTCATGGCCTTACTGAAACTCAGGGAAAGATTCAAGAACAGGGAGGTTCAATAGGCATCTATAAAATTGGACTGGGTTTCACACCACTGTAGCCAGTCAGAATCTCTGGGTGACGAAAGGACAAGAAGTTGGTGATTCAACACATTTCAACTGAAGAAGTAGATGTGAATGAAGATGAAAATGCTTCACCTAACCCAAAGCCCTCTGTATTTGATAGGCTACAATCATCCACTTCTAAAAAACGTCCGTCGGTATTCGCCCGTATAGGGAAAGCAAAAGATCACAGATGCTCTGTTTTCAACAGAATCAAAGATGATCCCCAGCCAAAGCCTTCAGTTTTTGCTAGAATAGGAGCTGGTGAAAAGTCCTCAAACTCACAACTTCAGCACGAGAAAAGCTCTGCATTTAGCCGCTTGGGAGTGATAAATGAAGTTCAGAGCTCTATCCCTTCTCATATAGAACGTTTCTCTAGTCTGGATGTTAAGACAGAAGGTTCATTAAGAGTAAAGAGGCGTACTGTGGTCTTTACAGGTCAATGAAAGAACTCTGACTCTAACGAGGAAGCGGAGGAAGAAGAAGTTGTTTCTTCCAATCATATCACAATCCACGAATGTGATGATTCAGACTCGGAGATAGAGTTGGCAGAAACTCCTGAGACTTTTGAAGATGGAGGCCAGGCTACGGTTGATGATTTGAAAGAGCTGAACCTTAGAACCAATGAAGAGCCTTGCCCTATCTACGTAAGCTCATCACTTACACTCGAAGAGGAAAAGCAGTACTTGGAACTACTATCAGACTACAAGGACGTATTTGCCTGGAGCTATAAAGAAATACCCGGGTTGGATCCAAAGGTCGCAGTCCATCACTTATCTATTAAAGGGGTATTTCGCCTAAGAAGCAACCTCAATGACATTTTTGCCCAGAGTTAGTACCGGAAATTAAAAAGGAGGTTAACAAACTCATAGAGGCAGGATTCATTCATGAGGTCAAATACCCAACATGGATCACAAACATCGTGCCTGTCAGGAAGAAAAATAGGCAACTTCGTATTTGTGTGGACTTTCGGGATCTCAGTGACGCTTGTCCAAAAGATGATTTCCCACTGCCTATCACAGAACTCATGATCAACTCAACTACAGGGCATGAAGCGTTGTCATTCATGGATTGTACCGCAGGATACAATCAGATTCTGATGGCGCCAGAAGATCAAGAAGCCACAGCTTTCTGCACACCTAAAGGCATTTTTTGCTATAAAGTGATGCCCTTTGGACTTAAGAATACATGACCAACGTTCCAAAGGGCAATGCAAACAATTTTTGACGATATGCTCCACAAAAAAGTCGAGTGCTATGTCGATGATTTGGTGGTGAAGTCCAAAAAGCGGGAGGACCACATATAAGATCTTCGTTTGATCTTTGAACGATTACGAAGATGTCAACTGAAGATGAATCCACTCAAGTGCGCATTTGGTGTCACCTCTGGAAAGTTCTTGGGTTTTATCGTTCATCACAGAGGGATTGAAATCGACGAATCGAAGATTAAGGCAATCCAGGAGATGCCTGAGCCTAAGAATCTCAAGGAGCTTCGTGGGCTTCAAGATCGCTTGGCATATATCCGAAGATTCACCTTAAATCTTGTAGGATGCTGCCATCCCTTCAGCCACCTTATGAAAAAGGGCACACCGTTTGAGTGGGATGAATCGTGTCGTACAGCATTCGAGAAAATAAAGGAGTACTTGACCCATCCTCCTGTGCTGGGGGCACCCATTCCTAGCAAACCTCTTCGACTACACATTGCAGCTGGGGAAAAATCCTTAGGAGCATTATGTGTACAGGAAAATGAGGAAGGGAAAGAAGTCACCATATACTACTTAAGTCGTACATTGGTTGGCGCTGAATTGAAGTACTGCCCTGTTGAAAAGATGTGCTTGTCGCTTATCTTTGCCATCCAGAAACTCAAGCATTACATGCAGGCCTATACCGTACAAGTGATCTCCAAAGCTGATCCCATCAAGTACATCTTGTCTAGGCCAATCTTAAATGGGCGACTGGCAAAATGGGTGGTCATCTTAAAACAGTACGACCTAATCTATGTACCCCAAAGAGCAGTTAAGGGACAAGCGTTGGCAGATTTCTTAGCAGATCATCCCATTCCCGATGATTGGGAGCTAAATGATGATTTGCTAGAAGAAGACGTGTTCTACATCGATATCCTCCCTCCCTAGGAAATGTATTTCGATGGTGCAGCTAGGCGTGATGGCGCTGGTGCAGGACTGGTCTTCGTCTCCCCCGAAAAGCACATTCTTCCGTATTCATTTGTGCTCATTCAGTTATGCTCTAACAATGTGGCGGAATACCAAGTGCTTAGCTTGGGTCTTGAAATGGCTATTGAGATGGGGATCACCGACCTCAACATATATGGTGACTCACAGTTGGTCATCAATTAACTACTTGATGAATACGAGGTTAAGAAAGAGGACCTTGTCCAGTATCACAGGTAAGTATTACACCTGCTAAATAAGTTGGACGTAGTCAAGTTAGAGCACATGCTAAGGAGTGCCAATAAGATGGCTAACGCGCTAGCAAGCCTCGCAGCCACTTTGGCACTGGGGGCAGAAGAAGGAATGACTATTCCAGTATATAGCCGCTGGGTTGTTCCGCTGGATGATAAAGACTCAGAGGAAGACGTCAACATGATCTGTGTTCTTGAAACAGATGCAGAAGACTAACATCAACCTATAATTGAGTACTTAGAGCATGGAAAACTGCCTAGTGACCCAAGCCATAAGACATAAATATAGCGAAGGGCTGCAAGCTTCTTTTACTACAACAGAATGCTCTATCGACGCTCCTTTATTGGTCTTTGGTTACGATGCTTTGATGTGGAAGAAGCAAAGCAAGCAATGACAGAAGCTCATTTAGGTGTGTGCGGAGCACACCAATCAGGGCCTAGGCTACATGATCGCATTAAAAGGATGGGTTACTACTGGCCCACTATGGTGCAAGACTACATAAATTATGCAAAGGGGTGTGATGCTTGCCAGTTCCATGCTAACTTCATACATCAAACTCCCGAACCTCTCCACCCAACAGTTGCGTCTTGGCCATTTGAGGCATGGGGGCTTGATGTCATTGGACCAATCACGCCTAAATCATCTGCTGGTCACTCCTACATCTTAGCTGCCACTGATTACTTCTCTAAATAGGCGGAAGCAATTCCACTAAGGAAGGTCAAAAAAGAAAATGTGGTTAACTTCATAAGGATACACATTATCTATTGATATGGTGTGCCGAGGTACATTATCACTGATAATGGTAAGCCCTTCTTCAACAGCTTGATGACTAGCCTGTGCGAGAAGTTTAAGTTTGTCTAACATAAGTCCTCCATGTACAATGCCCCTGCAAATGGCCTGGCAGAAGCCTTTAATAAAACACTTTACAACTTGCTCAAAAAGGTTGTCACAAAGTCTAAATGGGATTGGCATGAAAGACTAGGGGAAGCTCTTTGGGCATATCGAACAACGTACAAGACGCCAACACAGTCGACCCCATTCGCTTTGGTGTATCGAGTTGAAGTTGTTCTACCATTGGAGCTTTAAATTCCATCACTCTGCATCGCCATATAGGAAGGTTTGACGGAAGACAAAAATCACAGGCTTCGCTTAGCTAAGCTAGAGGCCCTTGATGAGTGGAGACTTCAGGCACAACAAAGACTAGAATGCTACCAAGCCCGTCTATCAAGAGCGTTCAACAAAAAGGTTTGACCCTGCTCATTCCAAGTCAGAGATCAGGTGTTGGCAGTAAGAAGATCGATCATTATCTTCCATAAATCTGGAAGCAAATTCACCTCCAAGTGGGATGGTCCCTATGTGGTCAGAGAAGTCTACACAAATGGAGCCTACAAGATAGTAGATGGACAAGGGGTTCGGGTAGGACCCATAAATGGCAAGTTCCTGAAGCGCTATTATCCTTGAAATAGAATGTTATAAAGCTCCTAAGTAAGAGCCTAAATTGCTCATTCTTTCAAGTTAAATTCTTCTGTAATATTCCTGGCCCGCAAGAGTCTAAACTGTTAACGGTAAAACAAAACAAATAAAAAATGCTATGTCCTTAAACTACATATGACTTGATCCTTTAGACTATTACATTCCCTTTAGGTATGTAGGCAACTTAGGTATATTTTCTAAGTACAATCGTAAAAAAAAGGGATGAATAAATTGTGTCAGTGCTCATTGGTTTTGTTCATCGGATACAGCTACATATTATGGCGTAAACTTGAATTGAAAGATTCATCTTATTACAATATATCAAAACCAATTCCAATAAAACCATACTGAGTCCAAAAAGAAGTAACAAGTTGTAAAGTGAAAAAAAAATCTAGAACAAATCCACCGGATATGGTCTAGGCATCTAGTGCACCTAAAAGCTCTTGGGCACATTTCCTTGCTGCTTTAATTTGAGTTGTTTCTTCTACGGTAACTTGGGGCGCAGCATCTAAATTAGCAACCTCTTTTTCAAGAAGAGATACACCATCTTTGGCTTTCTTCAATGAAGCTTCAGTCTCTACTAATTTGTCTTGCAATTCCAACTCATTTGCCTTTGCTCGTTCCAGATCTGCCTCAAGTAGCTTCCTTCGCTTAAGAGCTTGGGCGATAGCAGTAGTTGTCTCATCAAACTATGCACCGACCTTTTCCACTAAAGCTCATGCCTCCCCAAGTTTGTCTAATAAGGCTGCTCGCTTGCTTAGCACATCTTCGGTAGGGGTCCGATCTTCTAATTAGACTTTTAACTTCAGGCACTGTCCGACTTCATTCAAATAGGCCTCGACACTATTCTTTAGCCCCAAATAATCTGCCTTGAAGGATGATAACGTTTCACATATTTGCTCAGCTTCCCGGCAGATATTTACAAGGTCACCTTCTGTCTTTGGGATGAACTTTTTCAACTGTTGTTGAAAACGTTGCTTCACACTCAAGGCCAGATCGGTAAACACGCCATAAGCAATTCTGCCAGGGAAGTCGGTTGTAACAGAAGGACTAGGTGATTGATAGCGCTCTGCTTGTTTCACTGGCGATGGCATTATGTTGATAGAATCGTCCTCAGTTGACTTGGCAGCAGGCACAGTCAAGGTGGCTTCACTATCTTTGTCACCAAATGCGGCCTTAAGCCTGTCTCCGATTTCGGCAGTATATCCCTACATTAAAAGGAGGATTAAGTCAAAAAAAAAAAAAGGGAACAAAAAAAAGGGAAGGGAAAGGGAGCAAGATAACAAGATGCACCTCTCCCTTTGCTTTGTTCTCTGATTTCAGTGAGCTCGTCACACTGTTAGACTTGTTCTTGGAGTTAGGTAGGTTAGTTGCAACGTCCGGTTTGCTCTTCAAGCCTAACAAATTCTTCGCTCCACTAATAGAGGACCTAACACCTAAACCTCTCAAAGCTTCAATCTTCTCTTTCCCAGGCGAACAACTTCCACTTTTTAGAGGAGATGTGTCTGCTCCCAACGAGGAACTATCACCTCCTTCTTTTCTAAGCTCAATTGGGGATAGGGCATGTTCGGTACGCTGCTGCATGATTGGCTTATATGCACTCACTTTTCCAGAAGTGACAACTAAGGCGGATGCATCATCAGCAACTCTCAATTTAGAAGCTCTTCGTGGTTGTACAGTCTCGCCTCTAGGATATTTAGGCCCTTGAGAGAAAAGATCGCCCCGTGAAGATTGCCACCAATTAGCATATGCAATAGTAACCAGTGTAGACTTCTTATTAGCAGAAGCAGGAATTGTCACGCTAGACCTTGTTATGTGTTCTGTAAGGTTAAACCAATAGCGACCTAGGTCCTGTAAGGTGCCCTCTCGGTCATTCATTCGCGGCTCACTTAGTACATCTTGATAGAAGGCAAATTGTCACCCAAACTTACAAGGGAAGTATGGTTCGATCACAATTGTTCTTCGTTGTCGCAAGGTCAAAAACCCAGAGCGGGGGCAAATCAAATATGCTTTCCAGCTTGAGGATAATTCTGGGTGTCAATCAAGGTGATCAATGTACCCTTCATAAGAGCGTTAGAATACATGACAGACGGATCCTTGCATTTTAATAGCTCTCGAGCTTCTTGTACATCAGGAGTCCGATTCATCTTTTCACCAGAGAACCTCACCATCTTAGGATGGCCGTGCCGATGATGGGGATGATCAAAATAAGCTTGGAAGTAAATCCCTAACCATCCATAGACGTAGTGAATGGGGAAAATTACTTCCAACTTATTCAGGCTCCGAGCCGTAGAAATTCTATTCAACCCCCAATAAATGCTAGCCAAAGCAGGAATTGCTAGGTTTAGACATTCCCTGTGAGCCAATTTGCTTGCAGCTACAAACACAGCTGGGTGAATAAGGCACACTGCTTCAGTTGGTAGCATAACGGAGCCCAACCAACAGGAAATAAGGGCAGCAAGGTAGGTCTCTTCGATTAGGGCCTCAGGAATATTGAGCGTCACAAAAGGATCCTTCTCTCACTTCGTTCGCCCTGTGCGAGGAGCAATCAAGCCAGATGGACATAATGTGTTTATTGGAGCTTTAACTCGCTTTTTGTTGTCACGACTGGGAGGAGATGTGTAAATCTGCTGCCCTCGAAACTAGAAGCGTATCCATTCGGAAGCAGTAAGTTGAACGATGCCATGAACATCTTGGCATAGTCTGTGGAATGCAGAGAAGAGGAATGAGCAAGTCGCTGGAATATCATTATCTCCACGTCCCGCAGAAAGGAGTTCTCTGGCGGATGGAATGATTTCTTCATAGTAAGCACCGTCAGCTGGAAGTCCACCTATAGCTTGCAAATCCTATAAGGAGATTGACATATCGCCGCTCTCTGTGCAAAAGGTGTTGGTAGTGTGGCACCACAGTTCGCAGAATGCTTTGAAGATGGTGAGACTTATGTCATAAGAGAATAAGGATGCATACAGTCCGTTGTAAAGCCTCCATTCCATAAGTCTCTCTTTGTTGCGAACAAGAACGTCTTCAAGCCATTCCCAATAGCACGGTATAAAGAAGTTGTCGTAGAAACAAGGTGAAAAATTGCCCCAGGATAGTGTCTCGTCTATGATACGATGTCGAAGTAAGGGTGTTGCTGCTTAAGAAGGGGTTAAAGATGTAAATAATAGCGAGCTAAGCTTCAAGACTCTTTAAGTCGAGATGACTCCGTCTGATCTTTGTATGTGGCGGGTAGATTCCACACTCCGGCATGAATCTGCAAGGTAGTTATGGAGTAAAGAGCATCTGGATGGTAGCCGTGTTGGCATATCTACGCAAAGAGTCATGCCTTCTTCAATTGGATCGTCTTCTCTGTCCAGCATGGTAAGAGTTGGCTTCTTGGGATCGGAGGAGGAGTCCAGAAAATGCACCATGGTGAAGGAAGAAAGGCAAGTCAACCCCAATTAGATTAAGTGAGGGAGTCTTCTGCGAAGAATCGAATCTAAGGGAAGAAATGATTCCTCATCTTAAAAGTCGACCTCACTTCACGATCTAACTAGAGGAGTCACGACAGGAAGGAAGAAATTCAAGTCGACCCCAATTAGACTAAGTGAGGGAGTCTCCTGTGAAAAATCGAATCTATGGGGAGAAACGATTCCTCATCTTAAAAGTCGATCTCACTTCACGATCTAATTGGAGGAGTCGCAGCTGGAAGGAAGAACAGCAAGTCGACTCCAATTAGATTAAGTGAGGGAGCCTCCTGCGAAGAATCGAATCCACAAGGAGAAATGATTCCTCGTCTTAAAAGTCGACCTCACTTCGCGATCTAACTGGAGGAGTCGCGGCTGGAAAGAAGAGATGTAAGTCGACACCAATTAGATTAAGTGAGGGAGTCTTCTGCGAAGAATCGAATCTACAGGGAGAAACGATTCCTCATCTTACAAGTCGACCTCACTTCGCGATCTAATTGGAGGAGTAGTTGATTCAGCGGTTTCCTTTAAAAAAAAAAAAAGATGGGAAAACATTAATTTAGGTTTTCTAAGCAAAACAAAAGAAAAGGGGGTTACAAAAAAAGGGGGACAAAAAAAAAGGTTAAACTGCTGACAAATTGTTTTAATGACTAGTCTTATATTGATCACAAAATTTAAAAAAGGGGAATCAAAATAGCAGAAGATTATAAATTAAAAGAGATGACCCTACACATGAAATGCCTTCTTTTGAAAAAAATACAAAATAAAACAAAACAAAAAAAAAAAAAGGAACAAAGGAGCAGAAGTCACGTGGAATTCCTGGCAAAAGCAATGGTTAAGACAGAAAGCGTAATTTAACACTGATTTACAAAGCAAAGCATCTAAAAAGGAATGCTGCACAGTTGTGGTGCCATGGCCGCTATTCTGTCGTCCGAACCCTCACCTTCCACTGTGGGGTAGAAGAACAACCAAATCCCTCAAGTAACCCATCAAAATCCTATCTTGACCCCTTCAAACTCCATTAATGGAGGAAGAGGCCAGGATAGCCATAGCTACACAAGATCAAGAAAAACAGTTATAAAATTTTTTTTTTAAAGAAAAAAACCCTCACTCACACCTCCCAAAAGAACCCTAAATTCTCAGAAATGTCTCTCTTCATCTTCAAGATTTCTTTCATCCTCTATTCTTTCTCTAAAAAAAAAGAGCCCATTGATCCCTAACTAGCAGAGAACAAGATGGGTTAGTATTCCAGAGTCCGCAGTGAAGGAGCAAAGAAGCATGAGAGGCTTTGGCAAAGAAAATAACAACTTGAAGCCATTAAGAAGAAAGCCAAAAAGAAAAAGGAAGATGGTTTACAAGACGGAACAACAGTACACCAAGGAATATGAGAGCCAGGAGAAGGAACTCATCCATTTGAGAAGAGAAGCTAATTAAGTTGAATAAGGAAATGACTGTTTAGTAATCGGCTACCTCGGGGATGAGACAAGAAGACCTGCGGCGGATATTGGTAAATTGGAGACACTTGCAGATGGGTTTATATAGTCGTAGGCAGTTGAAGCTTCCTACTGCTACTCTAATTCAAATACCAGTGATTTTTATCTCTTTAAATTATTGATAAATTCTATTCAATTTGTTGATAGAATTTCATCACAATTCATCAACTCAAAAAATTATCACAAACAAAAAAAAAAGCAAAACAAAAAGGGGGGCAAGGCAGGCGTGCCTCCTTGAATAAACTTCCCCCCATTATTTTTTCCCTTTTCTTTCATTAAAAAAAAAAAGAGGAATTATAAAAAAAGAAAAGAAGATTTTTTAGGGCCAATTTATTTTTGAGTTTGTCAAATCAGGCTCACCTTCGTCATATTCAATTTCGGCATTAAAGACTCAGTCGCTTCAAAAAAAAAAAAAAAAAGGAAGCATACTCCAAGTCCGCGTACGCGGCCGACTCTCGAGGGGACATTTGTAGAAGGCAAAAATTCTACAACCAATCGGATGGTGCTATGTGTAAAAAATCGATCAATTACAAATTGTCATGTGTCACGTTGACTTTGGTGGACCCGCTTGTTCAAAATTAAGTTCAGCCAATTAAAAGCTGCCACGTAGCGTCGATGATGTAGATATTAGTAATTATTTTCTTTATTTAAAAATAAGAAAATAATAACTGGGCCTAGGCCCAAAACCCGACTCTCACCCTAGTTGGCAGAGCCTATAAATAAGGGTCCTTCTCCTTCATTTTGATCATTCAGCATTTGCATAATTCAGAACTCGGACGGCGAGGAGCATCCAGCTACCAAGCGAGAAGGATCAAAACTTGCAGAGTTTCAGAAAATACAATCAGCCACTTGCAAAACAAAAATCAAGAACGGTCTTCAGAGGTCTTCAACTGATTTGCATCAACCGAGATCAAGCATCACACCCTCGAAGTACTCAAATCATTAGGAGATCGAATCAAAGGATTATTTTATTGTATTAAATTCAGAGATTACACCTACACACTACATCAATACAAGATTAAATTTGTTTGTATCAATTTCCTGTACAATTTATTTTAGGCGCGAAATTTTTGTTTCCACCAAGATTTAAAGAGATGTCATTGCGAGCCTGTCTAGGTCCCACCGGTTGATTCCTTGCATCACTTGTAATGCTTAACTCGCAACTTCTCAAAGGCCCAATTTCAAAAGATGAAAACACAAAATGTTCGACGATGAGTTAAAGGTCAATAAATTTAACACCTATACTATCAAGACAAAATTATTTTCAGTGACCATATGCATTTTAATTCATTTTAGTTCGAAATAGGGGAACAAAAATTTATATTAGAACTATTACCAATTATTATTTGTAAATAAAACTCAAATTGATGGTCTCATATATACAATGCAATCATTGAGTAGGTGCATACCTCCTAGTTGATGAGCCTAAGCCCTAAAAATTGATATCTAATGGGTCCATGTTCGCATTAAAAACATTATATTTTTATTATACCCTCATACTTAATTTATGCTTGAAGTAAATGTAGAATTAGGATTTTTATTTCATTTTATTTTATTTTGTAGCTAATTCAATAAATCATAAAAGTGTGGGAAAAAAAAATACTAAAAAGGATCATTGGATCAAATTGAATCAAACCCAATAGAATCCCCTCAGCCCATTCTCTCTTATGACTAAAAAAAGAAGCCAAGAAAACGAAAGACAAAATTAAACTTTAAAAAAAAAAAACCTAAGCCTTTTCCCCCCACAGGCCAGTCACATGCCTCACTAAACCTCCCTTTTTTACTTCTTTCTCTCTCCTCTTCACCTGCTTGATCCCCATGCCTCTATCTCCTACTCTTCTTCTCCGACCTAGAGCATGCATAGCAGCTTCCTCATCAGCATCACCTTTATCACCAACAACACCATCATCTATGCCTTGATTTGTGTACATAGGCGGAGCCATGAAGGGGCAAGGGGGGTCAAATTACCCCCCAGTTTTTTGAGGGAAAAAAATTAAATATGGGATATTCTGGGGGAAAAAACTAGATATAAATTAATTAGCTCCTAAATACTTCACAAAGATGTGCATAGCAGAGTGGCTGGTTGCCTATTGCTTAGTGTGGAAGGTTGTGGGTTTAACTCCCCATGTTGCCCTCTACGTATTTTCCTTTTGAATTTTTGCGAGTGCCCTTTAAGTTTCTTCTAATTTTGTTCCTTGTACTTATTTTGAGATTGATTTTTTTAAAAGTCTATCGAACGATAATATCATGCTTTACTTTCAAAACATGAGATCTCATTGATTATAACTTTCTTGAATGTATTAGCTACGCACTTTATTTTTAAAACTATTAAAGTTTATATTATGTGTGTTATTAATCTCGCCCCCCTTGTTTTGAATCCTGACTCTGCCCCTGTTCGTGTATCGCCAGCATCGAATCATTTCCCACTTCAAACGCTAGCGCAGCACCTGACCGAATTGATCTGCATCTTCCACGACGTCTTCAAATGAAGGGCCAAGATCAAGAAAGGTTGAACCAAATGGGAGGCTTATAAAAGAAAAGCTGCGATGCCATTGAAGGGAGATCTGAAGTTAGGGTTTTCAGATTCTTAAATTTAGTTTTAATTTTAGTTTTAGATTAGATTTTAGAATTCAGTTTTAGGGTTTAATTTTTGATTCATTCTCCTCTGTTTTTTAGTTCAATTCTAGATCCGGTTTATCAGTTTCCATTTTTATGGAATCAGTTGTAATTTCGTCATTTTGGAACTGGATTTATGGTTTTGGCTTAAAGTTGCTTAAGTTTTGCGAGAATTCAGCTTCGATATCTCAAATCCACTTCCCCTATTTTTTTTTTAATTTTTCCTGTTCGTCCCCTATTGCTGGAAGTTCGGGATGAACTTTGATGGCGACGCACCACTTTTAACCTGTGTTGAAGGTCGACTCTGGGTTGTCATTACTAAATTCGGGCTCTAACTCCCCTTATTCTCTGTTCATTCCTCTGTTTTCTGGGCTTGCTGTGCACTATTGGGTGGTGATTTCATTGTGGGTTTTGGTTGTGTATGCTTTATTGCTTTAGAGTAGATGTGGTTTCTGCCCAGTCTAATTGGTTTTCAGTTCAATTTGTGTTTGTCCTCCACTTTGTCTCCTTCCCCTGTCATTCGATGGTTGTGGAGGTTGATTAGTTGTTGTAGTGATGGTGTCTAGTGATGAACTCTAATGGCTACAAACTTTACAAATTACAAGGAAAAGGGGTCTCACTCCTAGTCAAACGAAAACACTAAGCATTAAATGAGTGCACTTAACCTTTAAACATTAAAAGTAAAGCAACTAGGCTTTATTTAGTCCTAGTTCAACCTCTTTGATGCATCGTGTTTCGCCATTAAATACATGCTTATACTTAGGCTTCTAATATGAGGAGGACTTGGAAAGACTTGGATGCCTTGAATCGAGGCTCAAGAGTAGATGAATCTTATGGAGTACTAATGGAGGAAATCAATGGTTGATTCGTTGCCCTTGGATTCATTGCCCTTGGATTGCCCTCAATAGCAGTTTTAAGGTTGCCACCAAAGTCTTTGATATACTGTTCATTTTGGCTGAGCACTCACTTTGTTAAATTCTTTGGAACTTTGTCAAAATCCTTCGATTGTGTCTAAATTGGTGACATGAGAGCTCCAACTCCATGCTCCCATCCATTTGGCCCCAAATCTTCATTATCCTCTGAACATCTCATGGCGTCTCCTATATTGAAAGTGGATAATAGACCAAAGTCTCTAGGTATTTCCTTATATAAG
>JAKOGI010002148.1:135000-137938 GCA_029747015.1 Carnegiea gigantea
GGCAAGAAGTGCTGAACTTGAGTTGAGTGCCGAGCCTTCTCCATAGGGTGAGCCAAAAATGACTTAGGAATTTAGTATGATCGGATACCATACTCCTTGGAATGCCATGCAACCGCACAATCTTTTTGAAATATAGATTAGCCACTTGTGAAGCATCAAAGGTAGTGTGACAAGCCACGAAGTGAGCCATCTTTAAGAATCTATCGACTACCACCATGATAAAGTTCTTGTGCCTTTGAGTCCTTGGTAGTCCCGTGATGAAATCCAAACTAACATCCTCCCAAGGCTCTTAAGGAACCGATAAGGGGGTGTAGAGACCTTGAGGCCGAATGTGATCCTTGGCAAGTTGGCAAGTAGAGCATCTTTTGATGAAATGCTCTACATCTCTTGACATCTTGGGCCAAAAATAATATTCCTTGAGCATGGAACATGTCTTCTCAATTCCAAAATGGCCGGCTAGAGCTCCTCCATGGAGCTCTTGAATCAAAAGCTCTCTAAACCCACATTTGGGAATACATAACCGATTCCCTTTAAAAAGGAAACCATTCTCCAAGTGGAAGGGCCCATGGGCATGACTAGAGCAATTCTCAAGGATAACCTTGAAGTCTTCATCTTGAGGATACATATCCTTGATACACTCAAATCCAAGTACCTTGGATTCAAGAGTAGAGAGCAAAAGATACCTTCTAAAAAGTGCATCGGCCCCTTTGATCATTTGGTCGGATTTGTGGTAAATCACAAAATGGAAGGATTGCATGAACTCTACCCACTTGGCATGTCGTGGGTTGAGTTTATGTTAGCCTTGGATGAACTTCAAATCTTGATGATCCGTATGGAGGATGAACTCTCCTCCCACCAAATAATGCCGCCAATGTTCCAATGCCCTTACAATGGCATAGAACTCCTTATCATATGTAGAGTACTTTCTCTTGGCATCATTTAGCTTTTCGCTAAAGTAAGCAATGGGCCTCTTTTCTTGTGACAACACGGCCCCTATTCCAACTCCGGAAGCATCGCACTCCACTTCAAAGACTTTGGAAAAGCTAGGTAGTGCATGGATGGGTGCACTAGTAAGCCTTTCTTTGATCTCTTCAAAAGCATGTTGGGCTTGCTCACTCCATTCAAAGTGCCTAGCCTTGAGGACTTTGGTCATGGGTGCCATGATTGAGCTAAAATTGCTCACAAATCTTTTATAGAAGGAGGCTAAGCCATGGAAACTCCGGACTTGCTGGATAGACATGGGAGTAGGCCACTCACAGATGGCCTTGATCTTCTCTTCATCCACTTGGATGCCTTCGGTCGAAACCATGTACCCCAAAAACTTCACTTGTGGAGAGTAGAAATGACACTTCTCTAAATTGCCATAAAGTTGTTCTTGTGCCAAGACACTAAAGACCTCATGTAAATGCTTGGAATGCTCTTCTTCTCCACGGCTATACACCAATATGTCGTTAAAGTATACAACGACATACCTCCCAATAAATGGCTTAAGAACTTGGTTCATAAGCCTTATGAATGTGCTTGGTGCATTAGTTAAACCAAAGGGCATAACAAGCCACTCATAGAGACCGCCCTTGGTTTTGAAAGCTATCTTCCATTCATCTCCCTCATAGATGCGGATTTGGTAATAGCCACTTCTAAGATCAATCCTAGAGAAGATAGTGGCTCCATGAAGCTCATCAAGAAGATCCTCCAATCTTGGAATGGGATAGCGGTACTTAATGGTGATCTTGTTGATAGCCCTACTATCTACACACATTCTCATTGTCCCATCTTTCTTTGGAGCAAGCAAGGCCGGGACGGCACAAGGGCTAAGACTCTCATGAATTAAGCCCTTGGATAGGAGCTCATCCACTTGTCTTTGAACCTCTTGTGTCTCTTGGGGATTCATGCGGTAGGCCGGCTTGTTTGGGAGTATGGCACCGGGAATAAGGTCGATTTTGTGTTGGATGGATCTCTTTGGGGGTAGGCCATGGGGTATCTCTTGTGGAAAGACATGGGAAAAGGCTTTTATGTGGGGGGTAAGCAAAGGATGGGGAAGCTCCTTCACTTTGGCCGGTTCTTGGCCTAAGAGAACCCACTCTTTAAAGTCTTCAAATTCATGGAGTTGAGAGTGGAGTAAGGTAGTGAGAAAGACATCCAACTTGGGATTGTCTTGGGGCTTCTTTTGTGGACTAGGCTTAAGGGGAGTGAGGGTGATTTTCTTGTGATCTTTGGTGAAGGTGTAAGTGTTTATTCGGCCATCATGCATAACTCTTCGATCAAATAGCCATGGCCGGCCTAAGAGGACATGACAAGCGTCCATGGGCATAATGTCACACCAAATTTCATCTTTATAAGTTCTTCCAATGGAAAAAGAGAGTAGACACCGAGTTGTGATTTGCAAACCCTTACCTCGATTAAGCCATTGAATTGTGTAAGGATTTGGATGAGGTGTGACCGGAATCTTTAGCTTGTCCACCATGGTTTTGGAGGCCACATTGGCACAACTTCCTCCGTCAATAATGAGAGAGCACACTTTTCCACCCACAGTGCATCTAGCGTGGAAGATACTCTCCCTTTGTTTCATGTCTTCTTGAGAAGCAATTTCACTCAAGGCCCTTCTAATCACTAGTAACTCTCCTTCATCCGGACCCTCTTCTACCTCCTCTATGACTTCGGTCATATACAACCCTTTCTCTTCTTCCTCCTTCTCTTCCTCATCTTCTAGCTCCTCTAGGGAAGCTTGATACTCAGCTAAAGATACCATTCTCTTATTTGGACACTCAGATGCATAAAGTCCAAGGCCTTGACAATGAAAACACCGAACCTTGCTAGGGGTTTTGGTGGGGGTTTGGAGGGAGTTTGTGGAGTTGTGTTTTGAGGGGGCTTCGGGTTTGGAAATGGGGAAGGCTTTTGAGGACTGTATGGGGGTTTTTGAAAGCCATAAGGCCGTGGG
>JAKOGI010002149.1:0-100000 GCA_029747015.1 Carnegiea gigantea
TCCCTTGATACATGCGTAGTGACCATCACAATCAATGCCTCCTCACAGGCGCCAGAGCATTCATCTTGACACTCCCTCCTTGCTTCATGTCCTGCTTCGCTCAAGATACCCATCATCCTAGCGGCACATATTCCAACTGGAGATGTCGTTTAGCTTATTGAATAAAGTCCTTGGGAATCTACCCGGACTTTAGTTCTAGACCCATCTTCACAGAATCATAGTAAATAAGCGTCCCTCTTGCCTCCCAAAAAATCCATTCAGCTGCACAATTTTCAACCTATTCTATGCATCTACTTGCTACACCCCCCCCCACCCACCCCCCCCCCCCCAAAAAAAAAACCTTATAATGGAAACCAGACACTAATTTGTCTAGTCATTTGCTATTCCTTGGCAGGATAATGTAATCAACAGTTTTCCGATAATCAATTAGGACTGTCAAAAGTTGACTAGATAAGATTATTTACCCGAACCGAACACAAAATTAAGTGGGTTTCAGGGTTTGGGTAAAGATTTTCAACACGTTGAGAATTTTGACAAGAAAAAAAATACTTATTTAACTTGTTTAATTAAATGGGTTAAATAGGTTGGCTCATTTACCCAATTTTACCCTTTTTTGGCAGGAAATTGTGAAAACGTAGAGTTCAATCAGGTCAATCTTTGTTTTAGGATTGTAGTTCTTGTGGATCATCGACAACGATTGCATTATGATGATATATTGAACTCAAAAGATTGATTTATAGAGCTCCATAATCATATTTTAGTCAAAATATTAAGGAGGTAAACGGGTAA
This sequence comes from Carnegiea gigantea, assembly GCA_029747015.1. Taxonomy (NCBI): domain Eukaryota; kingdom Viridiplantae; phylum Streptophyta; class Magnoliopsida; order Caryophyllales; family Cactaceae; genus Carnegiea; species Carnegiea gigantea. Next base: position 790 of record JAKOGI010002149.1, read on the forward strand.
CTGGATAACATGAACCTATCTTTTTATATTAAATGGGTCAATGGGTAAATTTCATATCAACCCGTTTGCAAAATAAACAGGTACAAGTCAAGATTTTTGATCCATTTGATAAACAGGTTAAGTTCAGATCGAGGATTTCTCAACAAATTTAAGTTCAACACAAACACGAACTCAATCTGACCTGACCTGTTTGATAACCCTATAATGAACTCATCCTCATTCAATGCCTCACGCTCTATCCACCATGCAGATATTTGTAGTTCCCTCTAAACCTTAGTAATACATGCTCATCAAGGAATGACCAATCATGGACTTGTCAGCTGCCCCTCCCTAAAATCCAAATGTGTAATGCCAGTTTAAGCCTTAGTCATCACATTTATACATAATTGCTCAAAATCATGATGATGCTCAATTTATGACTTGAAGAAAGTGGTAAATGCTTCCAAAGATTATTCAAGACTTGCACTGTTCAACAATCAAGGGAATTAAAATGTTCATTGTGCACTGGATAGCAATAGCAAGGCACAAAAAAGAGAAAGCAGAGGTCGTATTCCAAAAATAGGCAGACTAGGAAAAGGATTAATTGAAGCCTAAGGGGAGTATGAGTCTCACTCTCATCATTTCAGACCCCACAAAGGATTCAGGCCCCACAAAAAGGCAGCAAACAAGGTACCAGTGAGATTAGAAAGCAGGTTACATCTCCCACTTTCTGACGTGCAAGAGGTCCAAGACAAAGGAAGGAGTAAAGGGAATGTGAAAGAGATAAAGAAGACAAGGACAGGAACAGAATTCAAGTCACACATGATTACAACATAATTACATCCAATGTTAACTAAGTTACCTATCCATGCGACAAATGTGGCCCACACTTGCCCGCAGAAGAGACCTCTTCACAGCTGACTTCCAAGCAAAAGGAAATGAACCACCCTAGAAATAATTAAACCCAGAAAGAAAGGCATAGTTCAGTGAGGTTTTTCCTTTTTGGGGGGTTTGAGGGGTTGGTGAGAGTTCTTAAATTTGATGAAGTACATACATATTTGGAACTCCCTCCTCAGAAGTAGATAGCCAGGAAAGAACAGAACTTACCCAGCCAAAACTCCTCGATAAATCATTTCCTGTACCAAGGGGAATAACTGCTACAGGAGGAACAGGATATCTACCCTCTTTGTGGAGTTCTCCCAGGCTCCCAAGCATCCAACCAACTGTACCATCTCCCCCGGCAACCTGCCACACAACCAAAGCTCATTCACAATCCAGTATTATAACACATGCAGCACATGTGAAACAGGTATGAAGAGGCATTTGGTATCCTTTGACATCCCCCCCCCCCCCAAAAAAAAAAGAACCCACACACACACAGAAGAAGACTTGCACAGCAGAGAATTTTATTGCTCATAGGCCCAGCCTTTTCATTGACTTGATCTTATAAACTTCTTTGCTTCTATTACTTTCCTGTCCAAGCATGCTAACTTGGAGGTACAATATCCAAGAGCCCCAAAGAATTCAACAAAAGTATCTAAGGAAATGAAAGGAGTAACTCACAAGCTTTCCCTTTCAGGAAAATATGTAACAGAAGACGAAACTAGTGAAGGCTTATTAGTATGAATAATCCAGTTTCTCAATTTTCTTCTGCAAGTATCTACACTGTAAAAGCTGAATTATCTACGAAGGACAATTAAGTCGAAAGTTTTAAAATAACAGGCTTTATTATCAAATAATAAAATTGGTTTAATCAAGTTAAAAGTTTCAGAAAGTAGTTTTACAATCAAATATTAAAATTGGTCCACAAACTGCCACAGAAATTATACATTCTAAAAAATGATTTCAGGATTAGTGAAAGAACTCTGTTATCAGCAACACCAATGAAGGATGTCTTAAGGGTTGGGATTGTTGAAATTTGCATTGTTAATTATTCTGGTTGCATCAGTCCTTTGATTTTATGCTTGATACACATTAGCTCTAGAATGTGGATGGTATGATAATTTAGTGGGCTAATTTCATCCCCACACCTACAGAATTTTTTTGCATAACTCATCAATCAATAATATGAGAATAATATGAGCAACATTAAAGTAGTTTCAGGATATCAACCAACCAATGAAGGTCTACTACTCGACGGAGGCAAAACAATTCAAACCAGTAAAAGAGAATTTGTGTAAACATACCACTACTCTCAGTTTCTCCCGAGTCTCTCTGGCACGTGAATCACCCACTCTAGCCAACTGCTCTAGACAAGCCAAACCATAATTTACAAACTCATTAGGCTTGATGTCTTTAAGGTCAAATACCTGCCACTCCAAACACAGCAAAAGGTTGCCATGAGTAATAGTCACTATAATCAGACAAACTAGGGACATCCAACAAATGCTCAAAGACATTGACTCTGAACCAAGCAGGGTAAAATGCAAGATTTAGACAAACAACTTGATACAAGCTTTCCAAGCATGGTTTGAGCCTAAGTAAACAATAGAAAAGTACATTTGAATTAGGGCACAAGAGAGAAAATGAAGTTCACAGCAAATCTTACTGTCCACCACAGAAACCAGACAGCTGCAGATCATTAAAAAGCACATGGTAGCAGTGAATTTGCTTAAAGAACAATTGTGCAAGATAATCAGGGAGCAAAAAGCAACAAGAGGACCACTAAATCTTGTCAATACAAAGGAATCACGAATTACAAAAGGAAAAAATATGAAAAAGGAACGGCACGTACAACATAAGGCCAACACTTGCTCTCAGGTTACTGCCTGTACTTGCAGCGATCTAATACCAACAATCATGAATACAAACAATGCCTATGCGAATGGCATCATATCCTGTAGATATAAGGCCTATGTGAATGCCAATAAACTAGCATTCTTAAGCCTCTGCAGCTTGAAAGCTATGCCCATCAAAGCAAATCATGTAACCATTGCTATAACATCGATGAACTGGCATACTAATAACAGGGATGCAGAAAAATCAATACTAGTGTTCTTAACCTCTGCAGCTTGAAAGCTATGCCTACTGCAGCAAATCATGTAACCGTTGCTATAACATCAATGAACTGGCATACTAATAATAGGGATGCAGAAAAATCAATAAGGCACGATTGATCCAAAGGGATACCAAGCATGACAGAAGGATGACAACATGAAGAATTTCCGTAACAAACCAACCTCCAAAGCACATCCAGTTCCGACTTCTTGACATGTTTTCTGAATGCAAATTTTAAAGTAGGCTGTAAGTTGAAGTGGAACTTTAATACTGTTTTCACCTAACCAACCAATCTGATTTATTAATCCACTCAGTAAAGACTGGGAACAATGCCAGAATATATGCACAGTAGTAGCTTAACAAGAAAACTCTTCAAACGACAAATGCAAATCTGCAACGTAGAGAATTAATTCAGCATTAACACCAAAAATTCCTCCAGAAAACCCTCTAATCAGCGATCAGAAGATTCAGAACACAAAAGTTAGATATGAATGACTACAATAAACTCATAACGGAGGTTATCAGACCAAAACCCACAAAGAAAAATTCACACAAATGATCACTTATCAACTAACTTCCCCCTTCTTAAAATTCATCCAAACCCACAAAAACCTGCTTGCTCATAAACCCCAATCACAGTACCAAGAAGCACATGCTCGTTCACTGAAACACCACACACAAAACGCACTCCCACCACCCCAAAATATTTACGACGCGAAAAAGGAAAAGACTATAGCAGAAGCCCTTCATGAATTTCAAACACAAAAGAAAAGAAACTAGAATCCCTCCACTTAGGTCAGCTTAGGCAGCAAGTAGTTGAACAAACAAACACAAATCCTTCCGAATCTTCCCCCAAGACTTATTGTCATGTCATCCTATTTGTGCCCCAGAATCCCAGTAAATTGAAAACTAAGCATCATTAGAAACACATGACATGCCTAGGCAAGGCTTAATCAACAAGACAAAAAACGAACAATTTAAATCCCTCACACAACAACAACCACTGTTCCTCAACCCACAAAAACCTAATCCCCTTTTAGAGAGAGAAACCTGTTCCTCCCCCATTAACTGCTGTAACCGCTCCTTTAACTCTGGGCCATGCCTGCCACCACTCCGGGAGTTGATGAAGACGACCAGTGGGCTCTCCGGCGGGTCGACCCCGTCGGAGGCGAGGAGATCGGCGGAATTAACGCCGGCGTCGACATCCTTAGCATTGATGGCTCGCCGGATTGCGACCCGGAGATATTGGGGCATGGAGATCCTCCTCCGAAGCTCCTCTTTGTCGACCCGAATACCCGACAACCCACAACCCTTCAACGAGTCTATCAAGGATGACCTAGCCGCCACCCTGGTGGGGTCCGCCGCAGATTCCATGTCTGTAACGGCTACTTACCAATCACCCCAAATACTGATTTACGAGAAACGAATCAAATCAATGGAATGGGCAATCAGAATCGCCAAGGTGGAAGAGGAATTTGGGGTTTTAAAGAGGTCGGGGAGGATGAATGAACAGACGACAGAATCAGGAGAGGGAAAGTGATAGGAAGAGGGGGAAAGAAGAGCGCGGTCAGTTGTTGTTGGTTGAATTCACAGCCCGGCAAGAAGGATGAAATTGACCAAAGTCGGGGAGGATGAAGAAGTCTCAACGGAAAAATTTTAAATTTAAACTCGGTTTTCGCGAGTAAACGATGGAGTTTTACCGTTTGCCCTTCAGACACTGGGTTAATAACGATGGATTGCCCCTCCGGATCCACGGTAAGATGCGGTTGGTGGCTTGGTGCTGTCGGACTGTGTTTTACTGGGCGCATTGCGGAATATTTTGATTTCTGATTTTTGGTTAAATGAGAAACCAAGGTTGAGGTCGATACGATCTGAATTCAAATTTCTAGTGATTTTTTTTAAAAAATTATTAATTATTAATTTAAAATATAGTCCACAAGTATATATTATGAAATTTTAGAGACTTTATTTTTTTTTGGAAGAAAAAACATAGGCATAGTAATTCATCAATTTGTCCATGAATATATATAAGATGACACTTCATTATAAGTCGCCCTAATCCATACATGCTCTCCCTAGAAACGTACAAGCCTCACTAGATTATAAGCAATCAGATTTTCTTTCTTGCAAATATGAGAATATAAATTTCATCAATTAAGTTAATGGATATCCACTTTTTTTAAATTTTTTAAGTAGAAGTGGGGCAAGTGTTGAGAGTTAATTGAATATGGAAGTCAATTCTCTGTATCGAGAAGACCTAAATTTGTATTACCCAAATTGTTTATAGTCATAATTATTGTCGGTAAAATTTTGTGCAACCTGAATACAAGAATTATCACATATCAATTTTTTAATGTATATTTATAGTCATGAATTTTTTATAGCCATAACTCATAACTCGTAAATCATAGATAATTTCTTATATGCTTCTAGTAGCACATGCTTTTCTTATTCGCGTGTATATATTTTTCATGCATATATTTATCATATATTAATTTTTTAATATATATTTAATGATACGATTTTTGGGAGTATATTTTATAATACATATATTATGAAGTGTAATATACAAAGCTTGTTCTTTTATTTGAAAAATAGGGTTGAAAATTAATAAAGTTGGTTGAAATGTGTATTTTTTTGTTAAAGTGAGTTGAAATAGATTAAAGTTAGTTGAAGTTTGTATATTTTTTATACAATAGATGACAATTAATTAAAATAATAAGTTAAAGTTGATTAAAGTGAATTAAAGTAAATTAAAATTAATATTTTTAATTAATATTTATAAAATAAATTAAAGTAAATTAAAATTAATAAATTAAAATTTACGAACGAAAAGAATAGGGGCCGGGTCGTGAGCTCGGGGCACGCGTAGGAGGAGGGGTACGTGAGTGAAAGACGCAAGATTTCTGAGACCCACTGACCATTTATTGCCGAGTTTGGAAAGCAAAAGGCCAAAGGCAAAAGGCAAAAACCATAAATGAGATGGGGGACCACGTGAAAGTGCAACTGATGATGCATGACAGAATGGTGCGTGTAAGGTGAGGGACTGAGGGTTGAGTAAATTGAATTGATTGGTTGACTGTTGAGATATGAGAATTAATTGGGCCTACACACCGGACACTGACTGGCAACCGGCAGCTACTACACTGTACCGTTGCACCTTAATTATAGGCCTTGGGGTGTGGGCATGTGTGGTCTAGTGTCTGTAAACCACAACGACCTAATGATTACAATCTACTTCACGGGTACCAATTTCCTAGACATAAAACTGTCCACTAGGAGGAGGAGTTAACACCGACAATCAGGTGATACGCAAGGAGCCCTGGTAGCTGCTATTTGAAGGACAAATCTTAGCCTTAGGATGTGTTCTTTTCATGAGTAGATGAGATTTAACAAATAAGGAAAGTTAGTAAAAATTAATAAAAGTAACTAAAAGTTATTATTTTTTTTAGAATAGATGATAGAGGTTAGTTAGGGTTAAAAACAGATTGAAAGAAGTTTAAGAAAATTAGTAAAAGTTGGAAGATGCTGTAGAGATTTTTCGGTAAAACAAATTTGAATGAAATTGGTAGAGTTGGTAGAAGTTGGTTGGAGTTAAAAATAATTGAAATTTTTTTGTAAAGGTTAGTGAAAGTTGATGAAAGTGAATTTACCAACGAAAATGACAGGTTCTTAGTGTTCTAACTGATGTTAACTCAAAGCTTTTTGGAAAAATGAACATTAAAAATCAGAACTAATTTTTTTGTGCAAACAAGGAATAATTCATCAAAAACTAACAATTTGTTGTATCGCATTTATAGTGTGCAATCAACAACAACAAATACAAGTTTTTAAATTAAAAACAATTTCCATCTTAGAAGACCTAACTTTGCACACACTGAACCCTCATCTTCTTGTTTGAACTACTGTTTTTTTTTTTTTAATATAATCTGAAGAGGAAATCTATAAATCTGTTATAGTTATTTACTAATAAGGAATCTTCCAATCTAGTGCAGTTTTATCAAGCTAGATAATCTTTTAACATAAAAGATTGCATCTAAAGTCTCATTCCCATCGAGTTGTTCCATTGTAACAAAGAAATAATTCATCCCTTGAAAATCAAACCATAACTACACAATGACAACTAAAATCAAGCCTAACAATCAATCTCTCATAGCGGGAGGGAGAGAAAACTCTCACAATAGGACAGATGATTAATAATAACTAGATAATTAAAGATACTACTAAGTAGATATAGTAAGGAAGAAAAGAAAACCGGGATGGTGAAAAACCTATTATCTTGACATTATGAAAATGCTCCAAAAGGGTCGAGAAGATGTGGATATCGACGATAGTTTGTAGACGGGGAAAAAATAGAATTAATTATCATTAATGTTATATAGTGTTGCCAATCTTAGTATGTCATAACTTCAATCATTAATTTTATTTACATACGGTATACAAAGTATGTCATATGATCATATACTAGCAATTTAAATGCTTATATCGTTATCTTTGTTATCAAAAAAAGTACATAATTCTTTTCAACGAAATCATTACTCAAAGTTTAACAATTAAGCAAGCTTGATTGGAATAATTTCAGAACAGATGACATGCTGAAAAGTCTTCTGTATGATTGAGGCATAAGTGAACAGATGACATAGAATTGAAGTTTGTTGTGCTCAGCAAGCACAATATACAATTGGTGTACAATTGGTATAATGCTTCCTATATAGGAGGGGGAATAAAGAAAAGAAAATGCGGACCGCATATTATGTAATTTTAAATATATTTTAGGGGAAGAAAGTACTAATTTTTTTATGCCAGCAATCAATACCACCACCATTTTCGATAGGAATCTTACTTTTCTTTATCTATACAGATGAAGGATGCCATTAGCCATGATTGTTGTTGGCAAAGACTAATTTTCACCCTTTTGTTCCCCCGGGGGGGGGAGGGGGGAGAGCAAGCACTTTTGTTTTGATAAGATTAAGCACTTATATCCATTGAAACTAAAACATTACAAATTCTTTGGACATGCTAAAGCTAAATCACTCCATATTTGCAAATCCCACAGCTAGACTCCCATATTTGCGACTTTAAACTTTTCCCTTACTCACAAGGAATTTACGGATTTTTTCTATACTAAAGAGGGGTGAACTCCCCAAACTACATAATAAGTTAACTAAGGATCCAATCACTAGAAGTAGTGGCGGATCTGGATATATAAAATATATGTGTCCATCTATTAAACTATCAAATTTAGGAATGTTCATATATACCAATTTAATCCCCTTCAAATTATAGCTTATTAGAATTTTTTTTTTTTTGCAAGGGGTGTCTGCACATAGATTCACCCCTGACTAAAAGACCTAACCTGTGCACACCAATAACATAACATCCTCAAACAGGATTGTAGTAAACCCATAAAACACAAAAACAAAAAAATTCATATTAAGGAATCTTCAAATCCCTAGATTAATAAGCCAATTAGCTAGGCCCCTCTTCCACCAAAAAAAAAAAAAAAAAAAGCCAATTAGCTACCCAATTTACTTTCCTGCTAATAGTGTTCACGCTTGACATATCCTCCCTTATTAGCAATAAGAATATAAAATAGGAGGTTGCATTCCATTCAGAATATTTTTGTGAGGGCACTGAATAGCCTCCTTCTACATCAATGTGACTACACTATTACTTGAATCCATGTCAACAATCAAATTACCTAATTGATGCTTTGACATCATTTCTAATTGATACTCACACTCTGCACAAATGCTTCGATCGTAACCTTTGTAAAAGGAATACCTTCCCCTCTAGTCAGCTCCGAATTTCCTTTAAATGCTCGGGCAGTATTAGAGCAATTCCAATTGCACGCCCATGAGCCAAAAGTTGTCTCAGGGTGCGCATGAGCTGCTCGTGGCCGTACACGGGTCGGCTCGCCCGTCCCGACTCATGAGTTGGCTTGCCTAGGTGAGCGGCTTCGGAGTAGCCACCTGTGCTTTTTCCTTTTTTTTGCTTCATTTTTTTTTTTTTTTTTTGAGGCAAATAGTTGAGTTGGGTGATTGAAATATTTTTTGGGGTGACCCATATTTTCCTTTTATACTCTTTTGGATAAAACTTTATTGATAAAATTTGATGAATTTTTTTTTGCTTGAATTTTATTCAAAGAAAAACAATTATTTTTATTGAATTAGATAACCCTAAATTATTTTTCAAATATTGAAGCATGTGTGAATTTTTTTAAAATTCAAACTTGTTGATTTTTTTAAAAAAAATTTATGAACTTTTAATTAGTTGTGTTATCAAATTATTGTGTGCAAATTATTTTTTCACAAAACTAATAAAGCCAAATAAAACCATAACATAAAAACTAAACTAAATAAATATAGTCAGATATGGGGTCCATAGATATTATTTTATTTGGTGAGTCAAAGTGGTGAGTCTTACATTGGAGAGGGGGAGGATTGTGAGCCAAAAAGTTGGCTCACAAACTGATGTGACAATAATAGACACCCACCGATGAGCCAAAAATTAGCTCACTATTGGTAATGCTCTTAAGGATTGTCCACGTAATTCATTAAAAAAAAAACCAGAATTGTCATCCTCTGCTCCAAAGGCAATCGTTAAGGTGTATTTATTGCACTTAATTAGGTTATTTTATTTAGAAAAAATGCAAGGCAATTAATATAAAATTTTCGCAATGGCAAATTTACCCCCACGATTCAATTGCCATTTTTATTCTCTCTTCTTCCATTAATTGTGGCTCTGTCTCCTCTTTATAACCAACCTCCATTTTTATTGCACTTAATTAGGTTATTTTATCTAGAAAAAACGAAACCCTGGGGTAGCCAACTTCGCCGGTTAGAACGACCTACACCTATATTAAAGCATTTAAAAATTGAAATCCTATATCTAAAACCATAAAGTTCAATCGAAATTTCATATCTGAATTTTTCGGCGAATCAATTGAGCGTCAGCGGCGAGGAAGGACGAGACAAAAAGTTCAATATAGTAATGCTCAGGTAGGTGATGCTACATCGGTAAGGAGGGAGGAATCAAGGACCACAATGATGGAGGCTGGTTATAAAGAGGAGAGAACCACAATTAACGAAAGAAGAGACAATAAAAATGGCAATTAATTTGTGGGGGTAAATTTGCCATGGCAAAAATTTTATATTAATTGCCTTCCATTTTTTCTAGATAAAAATATAAAATAATCTAATTAAGTGCAACAAATACACCTTAACCACTGCCTTAGGGCAGTGGATAACAATTTCATAAATTTATTAATTATATTGCCTTGAAAAAATCTAATTGGCAGCATTAAATGTTTTCTTAACCACGAATACATTAAATAATGCTTCCTTAAAACAAATTTTGTCAAAGCAGGACAAATATTTTGGAACGACAACGTCATCTGAACTAACACACCTACTCATGATAAATTCTTAAACTTTAATGCTTCTGGATTTCTGATTTCACCATAAAGCTAAGACTTTTTTTCTTCTTTTTGTTTTTTTTTTTTTTTTTTGGGTGAAGGTGTCTCTCATCACGTTGCCACTACAACTAAAGAGCATTTAACATGGTTGAATCAATTTGAGATCTAGCCTATGAGCCTATGACAATTCACAAAAAGATAATCAAATTGAATTGGAGAAGTACATTGCACCTACGTGCAATTCCGGTTTTTCTGTTTTCTAGTAACAGTAACAATAAATGGCAACCTCCCCCTCAAAAAAGGGCAAACCAAAAATGCATCAAACATTCCAATTAAAGGTGGGTAATAGGTTACGTTAGTCAGGTTCGTATTCATGTCAAACTTAAATGGATTGAGAATATCTCGACTTAAACCTAATTCATTTATGAAACGAGTTGGAAGATCTTGACCTGTATCTATTTAATTTTTAAAAGGGTTACCTCGCTTAACCCGTTTAAGATAAATAAGTTGAGTTCAATCACCTAATTATCCATTTATGCATTTAATATTTTCAATTAATACGTAATTACATAGCATAAAAATCAAGTTTACATATCACATTGGGCAATTACTCTCAAAAACTCCCTCGATTCATCATAATTCACATTTTTATTTTTAAAAAATTTTTGTATTCTTATTGTCCAATAAAAAGAAAAACGGATAAATAATAAATGGAAAATAAGTTGACTTATTTAACTCATTTAACCAAACGGATTAAATAGGTATTTTTTGTGTAAAAATATCGACCTAAACCTAACTCACTTAATTAAACGAGTTGAACGTGTCAATCCATTTAATTAAAATATTAACCGGGTTGAAAATTTATATCCAAACTCATTTAACTTCATATCAGTTTCAGGTACGTAATCAGTTCATCCTAACTTTGTACAATTCTAATTCAAATACGTAAACATAATCCAAAGGCGTACTTTCCAACTTCTGCTTTCTCAATAAAGGTAACCTATAATTTTCTGATAATAAGAATCCATGTGTCATCAGTCTTTTTATACTAATAAAATAGATATGGAGATCACTTAAAATAAAGAAATTTGGTCGTTATTAGATGTGGGTTATAAGTAATAGCATCTTTAATTATTCAAACTGACTTCTGGAAAAAAGGGACGATTTGTAGTTGGAAGAGATGTCCGAGGTCTATGCTTATAAATACGATTGTGAAAGTGCTGAAAATTCATCCCCTATAAAAGTTCAAGTCATCGTTTTCTACTAGAAATTTTCTCTCCTGCGTCCTTTTCTAGAAAACGAAGGTTATGTTGACTATGTTGTATGTATGTGATTCTTTATATGCTTTGTTATTTTGGGTTCGTTAAACACGCAATTTATGCACTAACCTTTTCAGTAATCCCTAGGTATGCTATATTTTGCCCTGTTTTATTTCATTTTGTTTCCAATGCAACAAAAAAACAGGTGATAAATTGAAAAATATATGGATATAAATTAAAAAAAGTGTTTCCAAATTTAGAAGTATTTATAATGCATTTTTAAGGATTCAATCTTAGTATGTAAAACTAAAACTATCTGTGTCCACCCATTTGATGGAAAAATGAAAATTATAAATCTAAACCGATAAACCTTAATCCAAGGGCTTTTGGACGGCAATAATTCTAACTTCGGAGGTATCGAAAAATCAATAATGTCTACTTAAGGAATAACACCCTATGCCCCATACTTTGAGTTAGAGTATTTATTTTCGTATAAATCATCACCAAATCAAACATCCTCTAATTTAGTAAATTGATGACTTCTAACTTTCTTATCACATTAATATATTTTCCTTCCCTTTTCTCATTATCACCATTTGCATCCATAAATATATCATCACGTGATCACATCCCCAAAATTTAGGGATATTTATTTTGCTTATATAGACATTGATTCATGTGCACTTCGACTCCACAATTTTAAAGACGTATAGTAGCTTGCGTATTATACGTAAATAGCAGAGGATACAGGCCATTTACAGTTAATTCTTACTACACAATTCCTCACAACTCCATCCCTATATGTTGTGAACCATTAGGAAATGGTACGATTATGTTTTTCTTCCAAGTCGGTGACATTGGCAGCTTATGGGTTGGATCTAACAAATCCTCCCTCCTCAGATATAAACGGATTTGCAAGTTAGACATCCTAGCCAAGTTAAAAATATTTCTATGGCAACTTTGTCATGTGTCCCCCTACCAAAGGAACCCTATTTAATATAGGCATGCAAGTTAACTCCTTTGCCCCTTTTGTCACGCGAAGATTGACGACGCTAAACGCTTCTTCGTTACTCACAATATTTGGAGATTGACATGTGATCAAGCGTTTGGTTGGATGTAATGTAAGACGCATGTAACGGAAGTTATTAGGTAATGCAATCACTCATGTAATGTAATGAAATGATAATTACATTACAATGTTTGGTTGTTCCTTACTATGCAATGCAATGAATCTATATTAGATGATATGCTAATATATATATATATATATATATGTGTGTGTGTGTGTGTGTGTGTGTGTGTGTGTGTGTGTGTGTGTATAATCTCATGATTTTGTGTAATTTCAATAATTTCTATGCTCTAGAAAAAGTTGTGGATAACAAAAGTGCAAAAGAAATATAATTATATAAATTTGCATGTGATAGAAGATCAAAAAATATTTCTTGAAATAATAAAATAGGGGGAAAAAGTGGGTATAAAGCATAGACAAAGAGCGAGAGAGAGAATTGCAGGGTTTGGGCATTTAATTGTGATCATCATGATCATCATGATTATCATTATTATTATTATTATTATTACTATTATTATTATTATAAACATGAAGAACAAGAGATAGAAAGTGATGATATTGTTGGTTTGGGGGAGGGGGGAGGGGCGAGGAGAGAGAACATAGTACAGAAAGGGACAATGAGCCAATGGCCATACAACATTGGAGACTCTAAGTAAGCCAAACTTTGGTTATAGAAAGATGTAATCAAAATTATTTAGCAAATTGTTAAGTAATGGTAATTTCATAGGTTGAAGTAAATGTAATTACAATGTAAATTTGATTGCATTGCTTAATTATAATTAAACATGATAATGGAATCATTATTACATTATTAATTGCGTTATCACTTTAATTACATCAAACCAAACAAGACATTAGATTAACAACAACCTCCTGCCTAACCCACAAAGTGGAATTTTACAAAAGCTTTGGCCTGCTAGATTGAGTTGCTACCCTTTGTAGTTTCTACCAATTTGGATAGAGTAGTTGTTCTACTTTGAGCCTGTTCTTTTCGTGGGCCAATCCACATTTATCAACTTCAACTCATTTCAATCTACTTCAACCTACTTCAACCTATTTCAACCTACTTGAAAAAAAAAATACCAACTTCAATCCACTTCAACCTACTTCAACCAACTTCAACCCACTTCAACCAATTTCAACCCACCCTCTTCATAATTTTAATAATTTGTAAAGTATCATATGGAATTTAGGGCCTGTTGTTTTCTTAAGGACATTGGGTGGAGAAAAGGGTGAACTCGGTTGAAGTCGGTTGAGGTAGGCTGAAGTTGGTATTTTTTTTTGAGGTGGGTTGAAATAGATTGATGTAGGTTGAAGTGCGTTCAAGTTGGTATATTTTGTATATGGTGGATTGAAGTGGGTTAAAATAATGAGAATGAAACTAATGTGTAACAATTTATGAAGTTATCGAAATTTTGTGAAATTTTTGTGAATTCTTTTTTATTTTTTATTGTTTATTTTTTATTTTTTATTTTTTATTTTTTATTTTTTTACTTTTTATTTTTGATTTTTGATTTTTGATTTTCCTTTTTCTTTTTTCCTTTTTCTTTTTTCTTTTTTCTTTTTTCTTTTTTATTTTTATTTTTTATTTTTTATTTTGTATTTTTTACGTTGTTTGTTTCGTTTTTTACTTTTTATTTTTTAATTTTTAATTTTAATTTTAATTTTTTAAATAAAAAAATAAATATTAAAAATTAAAAATTAAAAAAATAATAAATTACAAAATAATAAATTAAAAAATAAAAAATAAAAAATAAGAATGAAGAAATTTAAAAAATAAAAAATAAGAAATAAAAAATAAGAAATAAGAAATAAAAAATAAAAAATAAAAATAAAAACTACAAATAAAAAATAAAAAATAAAAAATGAAAATGAAAATAAAAATAAAAAAATAAAAAATTAAAAATTAAAAAATGAAAAATGAAAAATGAAAAATGAAAAATAAAAAATGAAAAATGAAAAATAAAAAATAAAAAATAAAAAAATAAAAAATAACAAAACTAACAAAAATAACAAAAATAAAAAGTAAAAAATAAAAAAATAGAAAAATAGAAAAACGAAAAATAAAAAATGAAAAAAAAACGAAAAATAAAAAATAAAAAAATAAAAAATAAAAATTCAAAATTAAAAATAAAAAATAAAAAATAAAAAATAAAAAAGAATAAACAAAAATTTCACAAAATTTCGATAACTTCAAAAATTATCACACATTAGTTACATTCTTATTATTTTAACCCACTTCAACCCACCACATAAAAAATATACCAACTCCAACGCACTTCAACCAACATCAACTCACTTCAACCTACTTCAACTTATTTCAACCCATCTAAAAAAAAAAAACCAACTTCAACCTACCTCAACACACCTCAACCTACTTCAACCTACTTCACCCTTTTACCCACCCTATTTAGGGTAAAGAAAAGAACAGGCCCTTTGAAGTATATGGAAGTCAAAGAATAACAGGGTATTTCGTTATGAAATGCCCAGTCTCGGTATCACCTTGATAAGAGTTAAAAAAAATAAAATAAAAAGCTAGCATTGAATAGCATGTGAGACACAAACTCACAAAAACACTCCAACGATCATACCCACGTCATATCATTCAACCGTCAATCGTAAGAGGATACATTAAGTAGCATGGAGTTGACCACAGAGTGAATTCATCAAAATCAATTTTGATGGATCCAAAAACTTTACAGGGAATAGCAGGTGTCTTCATTATTCGTAACTAAGAAGGAGCATTTATTTAAGCAGCAACATTCAACTTAGGAGCAACATCAATGTCAACAGCAAAAGCAACAATTATGAGAAACGACATCAAAGTAATGATATAAGCAAGTTTTACTAATACCCACATTAATAAAAAGACAACAGAATTCTCATCCAAGTAGTTCAAGATCATGTTCAATCACCAGGAGAGTGGGAGATTCAAGTCTTGATACAAGACATTTGCACTTGCATCCAACTTTATAACATTGCTATCATTACTCACATTTTTATGTAAGGGAATTGTGCAGCCACTAGAAAAATATGGTTAGTCATTGCAGTCCACGGTACAGTGGAATAAAAGACCCATATAAGGGTCTTCTTTCTATCCTCTACGACGATAATTAAGCAAAAGATCCTCAAAGGAAGAGCTGCTTAGACAATATTACTTATCTTGCTTACCAAAAAACATATGTGTGAATTGTGTATCACACACTATCATTCACGTATATAAACAAGTCAGAAGGTCATCATGCAGTCACTAAATCAAACTACTTTTGATGTGATGACAGTATAGATAAAACAAATGCCCTTAACGTAGGAGATAGTGGTGCTATCTTTTAAATAAAAACAATTATTCTTGATCTTGTACATGTAATGCATGGTAAAAGTTTTTAATTTTCTTACTGTAATAAAAACCCATAGAAACGAATTATAATCAACAATCTAGCAATCATATGTAAAATTTTGAAGATTTTTTAAATTAAAAGTTCAATGACTTTTAAAATATAATTCAATGACATTTTAAGTTAACTAAAACATATAAATTATTATGTGTTTTTTTTTTAAAAATAAATACCATATGTGCTGCACCTATAGAGAATAATTTTATCTATAGAAAACAAATGTTAACAAATGTTGCTAAAAAAACATACCACTTGAACCCTTTTTCTCTCGAAATTGAAAGCAATTTTTTACTTTGTGGTTGTCATTTATGCTTGGTATTATCTAGTTTGTATAAGATTCATAGCGACTGTCTCCATTTTTATGTTTATACTTGTGTTCAAAGAAAAGTTAACTAATCAAAAGGTTAATCCCTACTTGTTATTATTTGGAATTATTACTATCAACGCAACAAAGTGCATGTGAGATGCGCAAATAAATATTTTATCACAATCTTTTATTATGTATATTTTTTTTAAAAAAATAATAATATTGGGGTCATAATCTTTGAATATGTATATTTTTAAAAAAACTGAAAAGATAAAAATAATAATGTTAAAAATCTTTTATTATTTTTTAATAGGCTTAGATTTAGTTTGGGAATTAAGGACAAAACTTTGAGAGCTTGCCATGTGTGAATTGTTAGGCTTAGAATATTTTGTTTATATGTATATATAGATTCTAAATATCCAATACCCTCAAAATAGAATCATTTGCCCCCAAAACTCTTTAATACAAATTAGCCCACCTCACACCGATGCAATCCACGCCAAGCCTTGTACCTTTTTCTGAGCCTTCCCGTTACAACCTTGGCGTTCTTGCCTCAAATTCATTAAGCTTTGCCATAATGCCAAATCCAATTAGCAGTAAATCGTACAGTGACCATAATGCCGTGGCAGCACAGTTGACATTAAGGAGCTTCTTCATAGAAACTAGAATGTCATTCCGAACTATGTCAAGCAACCAGTCAATTTGGTTGCCTGTTCTTGCTTTCATCCCAAAGGAGCATAACGATGTCCTTGTCATCCATTATGAGCCACCGAACTCATTATAGACTGCATAGTCTGCATTAAATCTGGATCAAGACACCTACCATCTTACGCAACAACTTGAAGATGAGGAGTATGTGCCGCTTGATAATGCCTAGATGGTACTTTGTCCAAGATGTTTTGAATGCCAGCAGGTGCAGTCTACTTGGGACCCAATCTCATTGCCTGGAGATCCAAGAAACAACCTACGATCTCCAAATCCTATATTGAAGCAAAGTACTGCGCTCTTGGCTACACTGTTGTTGAAACCATTTCGATTCGCAAATTAAACTTCTCTTGACCTCGGGTTTACGCTACGTGGCCCCGTCCATCTTTATTGTGATAACATCAATGCCGCTTACATGTATGCCAGTCCCATTTAGCAAACATATTGTTGTTGCCTATCATTTTGTTAAAGAATAGGTTGCTGATGGTGATCTAGTTGTTCGTTACATTCCTATGTGCTTGCATAGTGCTGATATCTTTATGCAGGGATTGTCATCTAAATGATTTTTATTTTTAAAATCCAATCTGTCCGTACATCTCCTGATCAGATTGAAGGAGCGTAATAAAGTATAGAAATAATAATGTACTTTTTATCTATATAGTTTGTTATAAGTACAACTCTAGACTCATTGGGTTAGGTGAGCCTTTCCTGCTATATATTATTCTCCGCATAGACCATCCTATTTTGCAACCATCATCTGAAGTGGTTTTACTTTACGAAGCTTCATTCCAGCAATTCTCTTTTGAGACAACTCCCCTTGTTAGATTTCAAGTATTCTGTGTTTTTTCCCCGTGACTTTGTCCTGTTATTTGGACTAGTCGTAAATAGAGCTCGAGCCTTCTTGGAGCCGAACACATCAACTCCCACCTTTTCAACTCTATTAAAGCATTCCAAGCCAGTGGAACTCATTGCACTGACGGGGCTCCTAGTTTCATTTTTTAGCTTTCAATGCATGCCACATATGGAATGGAACTCGGGTTGAAACTCTCTGCAGTTCCATTCTGAGTTCCATTTTTTTGTCTTTTTGTGCCTTTTTGTTTTTCTTTTTTTCATTTTACTTAAAAATATTACTTTTGTGGTTAAGAAAAAAAAGTAGGATGTTATATGGTGGATTCATGATGAATATTTTATTGAATAATCCAAAACAAAGTTTCATAGATTGGAGAAGTAAAGGATTTAAGTTCCAAAAATAGAAGGTTTACTGACGTGAATGGATAAACTTCCAAATTTGTGGAACTCCCGTTGGCATCGAATGCTCTTTTCATGTCGTGCAATAGTTATTTCACTTTGCACGAAACAATAGAAAAATTGATGCGGAATTTCCTAAGAAAACATTTACGTTGAAAAAATAATTTTCCGGAAAAGCTATTTCTCCTCAATGAAACCCTACCTAAGAATATATATGTCGTGATTTTTGGATTGGTTTTAGATATTAGTTAAAGTTTCCGAGGAGCTGCTCATTTATTTGTCTGATTGTCAACTCTGGCTGTTAGGAATACTTAAAGTACAATGCATGATCGTCGCGATGTAGCCTCTATTTTTAATTATAATACACCAAGATAATCTTGGTAAGTACATGAGGTCCCCAGTTTTTACGGGCAAACCAAAAGTGGAAACTTTTTAGAGTTAGTCAATAAGACTACTGCAAAACTTCAACCATGGAAAGCAAGATACATTACTAAAGCAAGTAGAGTACTCTTAATTCAGACAAATTCAGAGTCCACGCAAGCACGTACAATGCAGTGCTTCCAACTTCCCAATTCTATAAGCAAGAAAATTGACAAAATTGGCCCAAATTTCTTATGCAAAAAAAATCAGTCATTGACGAAGGGCTACCAATGGTCTCCTGGGATAAAATTTATCGATCGAAAAAGGCAGGTGGCCTTGGTCTAAGAAAGATGCAGGCATTAAACGGTGCTTTTATGAGTAAGTTGACTTGGAGACTTTTTAATGGACAAATCCTCTGGACAAAACAAATGACAGCCAAATATCATGTCAATGAACCTTTTTTTTTTTTTTTTTTTTTTTTTTTTTACAGTCAAGCCTAGACAAGTGGGCTCTTGGGCATGGCAATGTATTCTGAAAAATCGACAACAATTTTGTAAAGGGATATGTTGGAAAGTTGGATATGACACACTAATTAACTTCTGGTTAGATAATTGGTGCGATAATGATGGTCTTGCAAACCTGATGGGATTACACGACACATCCAGTATCGACACCTCACTCAGAGTCTTGCAAGTTATCTTGCCCAACAAAGAATGGGATATCATCACATTAAAAGGATTAGTTAATGATTCCTGCCTTCAAAAGATTTTAGCAACACCTATTCCGTTCAACCCTTTCTCTGACTCTCTTTATTGGGGCCTCTCCGAAAGTGGAGAATTCTTCACTAAATCAACCACTTGTGCAGCTCATGTATGGATGTTCAAAAATCCCAACCATGAGAATTTAATTGGGTATGGAAATTAGACATTATGCCTAAATTACAAATTTTTTTTTGGCAATTATGTCATGCATCTCTCCCTACTAGAAGAAATCTCTTTTTTAGAGGATTGGATATTGACCTAGTTTGCCCCCACTATAGGGAAAAAAAAAATTGGGGATGCAGAACATCTCTTCCTGGGATGTAATAATGCTCAATCAGTTTGACAAACTGCAAGCAACCAATTGCGTTGATGTTAATCTACCAAATAACCCCCAAATAACGGTATGAAGCTGGTTAGCTTATCCCAAACATTCTCATTCACCTAATAATGTGGACAGAATTGAAGCACTCCTATGGAGTATTTGGAAAATAAGGAATAATAAGATATTTCGCAACGAAGTATATCCAATCCGGTTATTACACTACTAATAGCAAAATGAGCAAGCGCAGAATAGTGCATAAGACATAAACTCAGACGAGCACTCTTCCCATTCAACCCCCACCCACACCCACACCCACACCCACCAGCTGTTCGCCGAAAGAAGACTCGGTGCATAGCATGGAAGAAACCATAAGGAGGATTCATCAGAATCAATTTTGATGGATCAAAAAATGCTCAAGAAGTAACAGGAAAATTCATCATTCGCAATTGGAAAGACATATCTATATAAGCAGTATCATTCAATCTAGGAGCAGTGTCAGTTTTGATAGCAGAAGTAATAGTCGTGCACAATGGAATCAAAGCAGCAGTTCAAGCTAGGTTTACTAATATTCATGTTGAAGATGACAATCAAATCCTCATTCAAGAAGTCCAAGGACATATTCAAACACCGTGGAAAATTCAAGTGTTATTAGAAGACATTACGGCTTATCTACATAGCTGTGACAATGTTATTATCAATCACATTAATAAGCAAGGTAATAGTACAAGCGACTGGCTGGCTAGATATGATTTTTCTCTTCATTCCACAAGTCTGTGGAATGTAGTCCCGCATAGGAATCTTGATCGTTTCTTATATGAGGATAATTTAGGAAGAACCCTTGAGAAAAGAGCTTTCTAATTTGTATTACTTATCTTTCTTACCCAAAATTAAAAAAAATCAGGAATACTTAAAGGGGGTGCTTGGGTAAGTCTTATCTGAGTCTTTAGATTGTAATCCACATATTGACAATAAGATTTCTAATCTTGATTTTAGCTGCCACTTCTTATTTGATCTTTGTGGATACATGCTAGAATGATCATTGATAACGATATCATTTTGTATTTCTTGCAATGCATACCTATAAATTACAAACTATTTTATTACTAGTTCTGTGTGGCAAACAACTGTTAACTGTTAGTTGTTAACTGATCGTATCAGTTATTAGCTATTAGCTATTAGTTATTTGAATTAACTATTTGTATTAATGGTTTGATGAGTTAGCTAATTTGTTGAAAAATTGCTCGATAAAGTTAGCTATGTGTAAAAAAGATGTTTGATAAAATTTCATTTATATCCTTATCTCAAAATTACTTTTTAATAGAACATATGTTTTCATTTATTGGTCATCTTATTTTCTTTTTAAAAAGAATTAAATTTGTGTCATAACAAACTAACATTATTAAAAAAACATTCATAAGACTTTATTTTCTTACTAATTTTACATAATTTGTATTCATTGTTTATCATATTTCCTTTCAATTTGCACTTATGTAAATGATAGATGTTTATGTTTATAATGTTATTTTGTTATATTAGATTTTTTTAGGGTTATGAATTAAAATTGAAATTTATATGAATTTCTAATCACTTTATCTTTATTAGATTCAATTCATATAAAATATAGTATCAAATGTTACTATTTTGCATCAATCCAAAGTTCATTGTCTACAGAATTGGAAGGAGACTAAATAATCCAAAGTATATATATATATATAAATGTTCATAAAAGGTGCATGATGAGAAAACTAAAAAAGTATGATATAATATACTAATGAAATTAGAAAAGCTGCACCAAAAAATACATTGCTTAGCTAAAAAAATGCAAACAACGAAAGAGATAATGCAAATTCAATGGTTTGTTTCCCCCCTCCAAAAAAACAGATAGATGTTTACTCTTGTTAATTCTCAAGATCTAACTAAAATGCTATTGATGTAAACTTTCAAGAGACACTTTATGGTCTTTCTATTTCATAAAAGCAATATTATATAAATATAATTAATGGGATGTAGTGTAATTTTTTTGAGCTCTTAGTCAAATGTGTCATTTCCACAAAAAGTTCTTTTGAAAAGGCTAATGGAAATAGTCTTTCAAAAAGAGCTAATTGGGGCCAACAACTATCTACCACATACCTATATTTAAGCTATTTGACTTGATCAAAATAGCAAAAATATCCCCAAACAGCTCTTTTCTCCCAAAAAAATTATTGCTACCAAACACCCCCAATATTTTTATCTTTTTTCTTTGACCCTGTTTGGCATCAGCAGTTAATTTTTAGCTGTTTCTGACTTTGTATTAGCTGCTAGCTATTTGAATTAGCTATTTGCATTAGCTATTTGAATCAACTGTTTCTATAAAAAGTGTTTACTTAAGTTAGTTGTTTCTGAAAAAGGTCGTTTGTTGGAATTTCATTTACGTCCTTTAATTTCTCTACATTGCTTACTTGAACATGATTTTTAATTTATTGGTCATTTTATTTTCTTTTCAAAACAAATTAAATTTATGTCATATGTAAAAATTATTTCAATTCTTGGAACCTTATTTCCTTACTAATTCTACATATATTTTGTATATATTATTTGCATTGTTTTTGTTTCAATTTATATGTATTCATGTGATGCCCATACCTTACAATCTTATTTTGTTATTCATTTAAGTTTTTTTATTTTGGTTGTGAATTGAAATATATATATATATATATATATATATATATATAAATCTATTTTGTCAGGTATCTTTTTCTTTTCAATTTATATGTATTCTTTTGCTCCGATGTCGATGAGCAATATTGATTATAGCTATGACCTATGGGTGGGGGAGAGAGAGAGCAGTGAGGTTGAAGATGGGACTGTGTGAATAAAGAAATCAGAATTTTTGATTACGGAAGTAATGTGCCCTGTAATTTTAATGAAGTTTTGAGCAATCTTGTCATTTACACAAATAGCTATTTACAAAAAGCTACTCATCTAAGCTCTTTGTAAATTGACTTTTTTGGGGTTAAAACAATGATTACAAAAAGCAATTTACCAAACATTAGGTTAGCTTTTTTGGTTAGATCAAAACAACCAAAAACCCTTAAAAAGTCATTTTATATCAAAAAGCCAATGAAAAAATCAAGAACGAACTCCTCCTTATCTTCTTGTCCATTTTCTAAAGCATTTGATTTCATCAAGCACGTTTACAAGTTATTTTATTGTTTTAAGAATTAAGATAATATGAAGGTGTATTTATCGCATCAAGATGAAATATGATATCTCCTTTATAGATTAAGTACCATTTAAGCCTAACTTCATTTATAGGTAGGACAATGCTATGTAAAATTTATGGCGATTTATTTAGGAACGATTTATTAAAATTTTAAGTTAACTTTGATATGACTATTTTATTTCAGGAAGATAATGTCTCTTCTAAAAATCAAAATCAACTATATAAATTATTAACCACCCAATAGGATTAAACTTTACTTTAAAAAATTCATCTCACAACACCGTTTTGACATATGCTGTCTGAAACCTTGTGCTGCTCTCTAGTCCTGACTAGAGCTTATTTAGAATTCCAAAGTATTGCCCTACTAATATAACAGAAAAAAAAAAAGAACCGACTGGGATTTTAGTCTAATAACTTATTAACATTTTAAGCAAAGTATATTCAAAAAATTCCAACCCCCCCCCCCCAAAAAATTCTTGTTTATCCAAGAAAAAACCGTTCAGTTCTACTCCAAAAAAAAAGTTTCAATTCTACCCCCCAAAAAAACCTCTCTTTTGTTCCTTTGCTTTCTCTTCATATCGAAAGTAGCAGTTTTGTCCACAATTTGAAGGTGAAGAAGAAGATGGCCAATTCTCTGGCCATTTTAAGCTCTTTTAAAAAATAAAAATTATAAGTCAATAGTAGTTTTAGTTATGATTTCTCTAATAATTGGGAGATTAACGAATCTCTTCCTTTGTAAAAGTTGTAAATTTTTCTCTAATTGTGAGAGTTTATTATATTGTTGCTTTTCATTTTTTTCATGTGCGATGATTTTGGGAAAGGGATGGATCAATTATACATATTGAGGTTGTGTATTAATGAATTTTAACTTTTTAATTATAGTTTGTGTTGTAGGAAGATTATCTCGCCTAAAAGTAATATGCTAGATAAGTAGATCAACTTCATGAAGAATTCGTAATATATTTGTAGATATCGTCAACACTATATCGTATTATAGAGAAAGTGGAAATATGAATTTCTTTATTGTCTAGTTGCCTGCAGGCAATCAATGTGTTTCAAATTATTATTTTTAAGGTTGAAATATAATTTTGATATTCAAATTCATATTTGTTTAAATCAAATATACATTGTTAGTGTTGTATGACACATTATGAATAATCAAGGAATTGTTTCTTTCACTTAGAAACAAAGTTTGTATTAACTTTCGCGCCTTTTAAATTATATATAAAAAAAGAATTAAAAACACAAAACAGATGGCAGCTAAATCCTCCTTACAAAAATCTTAGCAATTACTAAGACTTAAATGTAACTACCATAAAGCAAGAACCTTTTTTGAAGTATTAATTACCACCTAATAACCACCGCAGGAAGTGACCATAAGTCATGGGTTACACATCTACATTCAAATATGAAAGCAACATATGTGACTTTGAAAATCGTAATCGTGATAAAAAAAAAAAAGTCGTTACCAAGAATTAATTGTGAAATGAAATAGGTACGACCTGGAAAAGTCTAAATCATATATCATATCATATGCACATATTTTTAGATTTTAAGAATGCATTAGAGCATTCTCAGAGCATGTACACTGAGTGGCCCGCGGGTCAAAAAATGGGAGCAACGAGCAATAAATTCCCCCGTGCATTTGCATTGGAAGGCTTGGGGGTGGGTCTCGCGGGAAGGCTGTGAGTCGCGGGCCTTCCCTCACCTGATTTATTTTTTTTAATTATTAATTTTTTGTTTTTTTAATGTTTTATTAGTTTTTGATTTTTTTTTTGAATTTTAAAAAAGTAGTTATTTGTTAGTGTGTGGGTCCGTGGTATTATTTTATTTGGTGAGCCAATTGTTGGAGAGGATGAGGCTTGTGAGATAAAAAATTGGAGAGAGAGTTGATGTGGCAGTGGTAGGCCCCCACCGGTGAGCCAAAAATCTCGCCCACCATTGCACATGCTCTCAATCAGAGTTTCAGTTTTTGGAACTCTAACCTGCCACATCAGTAAAAGTTCTGTATTTTTGAAACTTGTATTCAATCACTTCTCCAACCCATGGAACTCCAATTTGAATAATCCAATAAAAAAATTTATCATAGACCCACTTCATAACCCACAACCTTTTTTTAAGCATATAAAAATTATTTATTACCTCAAAAAAAAGGAAAAAATAATAAAAAACAGAGGAGAGAGACACCGCGGGGAAGCACGACAGACCGAGGAGGCCCGTGTGCCCCTCCCCGCGTGGCACGGGCTGCAAGGGTGGCGGATGCCCCGCGTGTGGGGGGGGTGCCTTGTGGGTAATTGGGCTGCGAATGCCCTTAGAAAAGAGGGGAAGAAGTGAGAATGCTCCAATCTTTTCATTTATGCTTTTATAATTAATTTATGTGGATTAGTAATAAAAGAACTTTAAGGATGAAGGCTACTGGAGTTTCTTGGCAACGATTTAGAATATGAAAGAGTGTTATGACCTAATGAGATATTGAATGACGAAATGTGTAATAATAAAAGTTAATAATCCCTACTCATAATCATAACTTCAAAAAAAAAAAAAAAACTACTTTAATACATCCTCATACATTTACATGATATGATATATGATTTGGAGTCATGTATCGGTTTCATTTCACAATTAATTCTTGATATACATAACTGACGGCTGGTTTTATTGCGATTTTGAAAGTCACATAGGTGGCTTTCATATTTGAATGTAGAGTGTAACCCATGACTAATGATTACCTCCTGCGGTGGTTATTAGGTGGCAATCAATATTTAAAAAAAGGGTTCTTGCTTTGTGGTAGTCACACTTAAAAAGTCTTAGCAATTGCTAATTTAAGTCTTAGTAATTGCTGATATTTGTAAGAAGGATTTATATGCCATATGTTTTGTTTTTATTCTTTTTTTAATTTAAGAATCATCGATAGATTTTACAAAATATTATATGATGGAAAAAATATAGATAATTTTTTTAAAAGAACAAAGAGAATCGTAATTTCGCAGCAAGAATATACACCTCATAATTTTGACCGTACACAAAAAAGAGTAAGGAATAGTTAGAAGAAATATTTCAAAATTATTATATATGGCAAGTCTGTGCAATGCATTGATCTAAAACTAGTTGTAGCCCGTAAATTACAAATAACATCTTTTTCCATTAACTGTGAAAAACCAAAAAAAAAAGTTGAAGAAACTTGAGAGAGAAGGGTCACTTTTTTGTTGGAAGGAAAAAGTGACATTATAACCGACCGTTGCACACCACGTAGAGCAGTCTCCCTCAACAAATTTCTGGGCCAACACACAGGCCATAACCTCCCTCACAACCTACTACAACTTTATCCAAGCATTGATGTTTGAGCGCAATAGCCAATGCAATCACTTGACTAGCACAACCAGATAGCGTATTACGAGCCCATTCATCTTAGCGTTTATAACTAACCTTTAGCAGTTAGTAGTATTTATGTTAAGCGGTTAATGTTTGAGAGCAATTGGAAGTGCCTAGAAGTAGTTGGAGCATTTGGAAGCCTTTAGAAATAATAAGCAGCATTTGAGAGTGTTTGCGAGCTCTTCGAAGCTTTTGGGCTTGGCTAAAAGAACATTCGCTAACTAACAATCGGTTGCCAAGCAAGAAGATTATAATTTAGCAATTGGTATAATTCTCAGATTCTCCCACCTTAGAACAGACAAACATAACTATTACAAATTCAACAGCTCATCCATACAAAGCATAACCAAAAGCAAGAGTTGGTGGGACCACGATATGTAAAAGCTTCCCCACATTTGGTGCTCGGTTCAGGGAATCATTTAAAGCAAGAGAAGTTCAACTTTCTGCACATCACTTTTTCTGAACACCATATACACAGACCATATGAAACCCCAAAAAAATTCAAATTTTCCTTCAAAAAAACAATTCAAATTTCTTGGAGCACAGAACTCGGGTTTGATACACAGAGCAAGTTAAGGATCAAGCATCATCTGTCATTGGAGTAAGCTAAATACCCAGTTTGTCTCTCCACATACCATAATTGCATCGGTTTTGATTGGTGTTTTGAGTACTTATGGCAGGAGTGACACAGTCTACCAGGACATTGCCTTCACAATCGATTTTGTAAGAAACATCTAATCCCTCCAAAATAAGATGATAAACAATGAGATCCGAGGGGCCCGCTTCAATAACAGGATCAAAAGCTTCTTCACCTTCACAATCCTCAATGTTGACAGAGGTTTCACTGTTTTCTGATGTCAGTAAGGATTTATGGGGGCGGTTTCGTTGTGATGTTGATCGTATATCCCATGAGAGAACCTGCTCGATCAATCTCTTCATCTCACTGGGTGATGAATACAAAGTATTTTTCTTCTGCGAAAAAAATCAGATGAGGATTACTCATCAATTAGGGAAATGAAAGTTTTCGAACCGAGATCTAGGAGTCCGACAGAAACAGCCTATCTGCACTAGAATTATTGGTAGTACTTTAGGTTAGCACTTTGGTTATGTTCAGCACATAAGTGAAACTCCCTGGGTTCCTGAATGCAAAGGTTTGATTAGCAACTTGCACTTAAAAACTGCTGAAAAGAACATTCGTCATATTATTGTATTTTAAAAATCTAGATCGATCAAATGAGATGAAGCACCATGACAGGCAAAACTAAATTAGAGGAGATCGAGCACATACCACCAGCTCCCAACAGTTTGCAAGGGTGGATGAGAATTCTGCAGAGAAGGAAACAGAAGGCACGGCTAAGGAACTGTCTGCCTGCAAGATTGACAAA
Organism: Carnegiea gigantea; assembly: GCA_029747015.1. NCBI lineage: Eukaryota > Viridiplantae > Streptophyta > Magnoliopsida > Caryophyllales > Cactaceae > Carnegiea > Carnegiea gigantea. The sequence continues at coordinate 28,571 of JAKOGI010002149.1, forward strand.
CACAATGACTCAATCAGGATGGCCTGGTGATGCAATGTAGGCCACCTTTACTGAAGTGGTTATTCGGTGCGGGTTAAGAATGCAACAATTACATCAAAAATGTCACACTTATATGAAGAAGGCAAAAGCAGAACTGTTTAGCACCGAACCCTGAGAAGAGGAACAAACCACTCCAAATCAAACAACTCAAATGTGGACCAATAATTAATCCATCCCTTTGTCTTTGAAGAGAGAAAAATAGCACAAACCCAGTGGGAAATCAAGCACTAGTCTTGCTTGCAGCAGTCATACTCCTCAAAAGTCAAGACACTTTTTGGATAGATGATACAAAACATGTGTGAAAAGCTGTGTCCAATTCAATTAAATAGGAACATGCCCTCATGGTGAACAGCGGGCAATTATTGACAGTCGATAGATTATACCACAAGCAGATAGTCAATTTCCAAGACACTAAAAAATTTCCGAAGGAATCCCCCATACCCATACCCATACCCATCTAGAAGTCATAAATCCATAGTCACCCTGTAGCCACCAGGGTTGCAAATTCCCATCCCTATTTTCATATCCATGGATATGACATACAACTGCGCTCATTCCAAGACATGCAACGATAACCCATAAACCGCCTCAGCCCATTACCCACTTTACATGCCCACCCTATGACGCATAGCACTCCAAACGGAATGATGTAAAAGAGCAGCGCACGTGGTGTTTGCTGTTACCATCTCAAATTATTTTTTGCTTAGATTTTTTCGAAGTTTTTACAATGGACACAATTAAAAAAATTGTATTGACACTAATTAGAGTCAAAGAAGCAATGGGTGGGCACCACTCTCTAAGATCTTTGGATCTGCCATGGAACTATAGAATTGCATATGCTAAGCAACTTTAATTAAGACAAACTAAATCCAAACCAAAGAGGTGGTCCTCGTCAAACCCCCTCCCCCAAAAAAAAGAAAAAAAAAGTCCAATAAATGTGTGCAAATATAATCACAAAGGGGAAAAACATCATGAAATTAGTAATCTCAAAAAAGGTCAGGAACGATTGATCAAGGTGCGCATGTAAAGTAAATTGACATTCAACCATTCTTGGCCATAAGGTGGGTATAAGGCAGGGTAGCCAGAATCTCAGAGATGGGCATGTATAACTTGAATAAGATAGCAACCCAATCACCCAAGAAACGTAGAATTTTTAATCCACATCAAGGCATTTACCTATTCGCTATAGCGATGCCCTCAAGTAGAGCATGTATGGAGCGTTATCCCTTCTAACTGCCCTATAGCCATTCATAGCCCTGGCCCTAAAATGACAAATCCCATTTCAGCCAAGATGCTAGGACCTTCTTTGGCACCTAAGCCTGTAAAGAAAGAGATCTTATTGACAGGAGCCTCCTGAAGCCTCTTAAATGGGGGCAAATCATTTCAAATCCGATGTGAGAACCTCACTCTAGATAAGGATTAGAGTTTGGCATGTATGCATTTTAGCTGTTGTTTGATAAGCCAGCTGTTCCAACGATAGAATCAAACAACAAATGGAGGACATAGGTGACGTATACTTATCCCTTATTTCCCATTGCATACATAAGGATATCATATAATACCATCTTTGGTGACAAGAAATAGAAAACTTGCCTTAACCCAATCTGGTACTGATGCTTCTTGGATGCTCTCACAATATGGAAGATAAGGCTTCACATCCAATACCGGCTGTTGACAATTTCAGTATGTAAATTAAATTATTTAATGCCATAAATGAAGCCATCAGCAACAAGAAATCCAAGTAACATATGTTGCAGGCAAGGAAGCAGAGCTGAGCCACAAAATCTTTTACCGTTCCATCGACCAAGTCCACACCAGAAAGTAGAATCATGTCTCCTTGTACTGCATCAACCTACGGAACCAAAATGATTTATTAGCCCAAAATCAGCACATTTAACCTCAAGTCAACTAACATGACATAACGTGTTGGATTCACAAGTTGGATACTCAAAATGACAAAATTTATTAGGCCTGCAAGTGTGCAAACTATTCTTGTTATCTATGATAGATGGCCCCTGCACAATAATTTTGTAATTTATTTTCTCTTGGATAAATTCTAAGTGCCAATTTCCCGTAGCTAGTCTTATAGAGCTTTTCCCCTAAAAGAAAATGGATCCCCTTTTGTGTCTCTTCTTCCTTTTTTTTTTTGGGGGGGGGGGGGGGGGGGCCCCTTTTGTACCAAGAACAATCACCGCATTGTTCTGTGCTGGTGGCATCATTGTATTTCAAGATTGTGACAATACCTTTTCATTAGTTTTTCAACTTTTTGTTTTTCAGCAATCCTGTAGACCTCTGATGAACTTGTTTCAATTCTTTATTGTTTAGCCTAAACGCCCACATAAATCAGCATTACTGTAGACAACAATGAACGCACAAGTGCTTGCCTTAGCAACAGTAAGTCCAATAGGGCTAGGTCGATGAGGAGACCTTGTCGCAAATACTCCCTTTTTTCCACCTTTAAGCCTTGGCACTCTCACCTACTCCTTCACAGAGTAACCGTCAGGCAGCAGCAATGGTAAGCTATAAACAAGTTCCCAAAAGTAAGAATTATGCAAACCTTCGCCTTGACCTTTGATCGTGACGGTTCCATCCATAACTTCTCTAAATCAGTATTCAAATGGAATACATATATAATCCAAATATGGGAATACTCTTCCAGACCTTCCAAAGAAGCAGGAGGGACCCTCACCGGGTCAAACATCAAACAGGCTCTGGCCAGTGGTACAAGCAGAGGCTGTCTGGGTGTACCATTCCTACAAAGTTCAAAACAGATAATTCAAGATTAGAGACACTACAAATCTATGATCCTCCAGGTCCCCATAGCGAAATTAATCGCTTGATCAATCGAGGCCACGTAGTACACAAGCACAAATGAAGTTAATTCGCAACATCTAATGGCTCTTTGTCCATTTTATGTAGACATTTACGATGCCTACAAACGCAAAAATAAAGTAACGCCATGATGTTTGGAAAATGTGAAAGATTCATCAGATGACTCTCACATTTGAAAATCTTTTATGACTTCTAAGCCTTGTAATTAGGGATGGGCATTCCAGAGCATCATGCATTACAAAAAAATTATTCCAGGAAAAGAATAGCAACAAGAAAATCTTAACAGTAACTAGCTAGATGGAGAAAAAACTATTAGTAACTTTTTCATATAAGAACCCAGAGGCAGCGCCATTATTGGAAGCCCTGAACATCCAGTTGCCCATTTAGGTTTGTCCAGTTAACTTAAGCAACAGGAGGATCTAAATTCTGGTGGTTACAACCTTTTCATAGATCATGAACTAATTAATGCAATAGATGAAAGAAAAAAGCAGTCCAGAGAATTTCTTTATTTGATCATACAATATCTGTTCAGCAAGGACTTGTTTTGCCTGGATAATGTTTACCTACATAACCTGCATTACTTTACCTTAATGGCTACTTGGTCTAACGGAATCCCATTTCAATAGTAATTCAGAGGTGGATATATCATAACTTTATCAAAATCCCAAAGCATCAGTTACACAACCTCCCCACCCCCAAAACACCCCACCAGGCAGTAGGTGGTACATCACGGCAAACCTATAACTCCTAGCAGAATTAACTACCTTTTGTGCTTCCTGATTTAAAATCCTATTTACCTTCACTAAACGGAACCATTCTAAAGTTAAACTTACAAGAGATCACTGTAGAAAAATCATCCTTGGGAGGTTTCAAAAGCCCCGGATATTGGCTAGTGCAAAAGCACTTTTTTCTGTACAACATCAATTGATGACCATATGAACTCCCGTGCTAGTAATAGCAGCCTTTTCCATAGGTGAGCAACCCTGTCGTGAACACATTTTGACCAAAACCGGGATTCTAATTTCATACATCTTCCTGTCCCCATATAAAAAACAACATCATCATTCCCTTGCTAAGACCATGGCTTCTTCCTATTTGCATTGCCATTTACACGATCAGCAATGTCCAGTCTCATTTTGCGTGATATTCATACATGATACATTGTTTATTGTCCAAGCATCTAGGAAAGCATAAGCAAAGTTCTTTGCTTATAATCAATTGCTTCACCCTACTAGAACATACAACTAAGCAAACAAGTAAATAGTAGACAATAATATATCATCTACAATTTCATCTAAATACCGCTTCCTCAATTGAAGGAAACTTACACTTAAGAAGCAGTTATGAAGATAAGAGAGCTCAAAACTCACAAGAAGACCAATTAGTTCAGACTTGGCAATTTAGTGTTACGTTGAAGACATATCATGTAATTGTGGGCATTTGCTCAAACTTTGCTTAAGATTGCATCAAGCGTACGTATCTTTTCGAACAAAATTTAGATTATTGATGGCTTACTACCTTACATCTCCCATTGCCGCTAAAGATATCAATGAACAACAGGAAGTGTACATCTCTGCTTGCTTCATACTGAGACACACATGCTCAGTTTCATTGCTTCACAGTTCACACTAAGGCATGCATTCATTTGCACTATAGCGCAAGCTAACTATACGGTCCAACAAGTCCCTGAAAATGTTACATGATATTTAAGTAGTTATGTCTATTCTGGGATAACTAGAAGGCATTGTATGCTTCCATAATACCTATTTGCGTGGTGGTCCAAAATCACGCCTCAAAATCTATTAAAAGGTGCAGATGAAGGCATTACTTTCATTGAAATTGTGTAGATGATGGCTGGAGAGTTTCAAAGGCAAGTGGCCAAAGTATTTCAAGAAACCAAAATGTTGGCTTTTAAACGTAAATTTTTGAAATTTAGTGGCCAAAAAGATATGAAATTGTGACTATTTGCTCCTCCCCAAAATATGCAACAGTATTTTCAATCCATTCCGGATAACATAGAGGCTATCTACGGATTTATAATGCCCATTAATAACACTTCAAAATCAATAAGATGGTGCTAATGGGGCTACTACAGTCATTGAAATTCTTTGGAAGGATATTTGGTTTGTCCAAAGAAGTCGTGACTCTTAAGAGGAAGGGTCATACCTCTCTGGAGTCTGGGCCCCCAAAATTAAGGCTGTTTATCACACTATTTGGGATTTTGAGGAAAAAAAAATTCGAGAAATTCTCAAATGCTCCTACTGATCTTTCAAAAGGTTTATAGATATTTGATTACCATTTCAAACCATGTAAAGTGTATTGTAATTACTATGATACTTTTTTGGGAAGGAATTTTGACATTGTGCTTTTAATATTACAAGGTGCCTCAAAAAAATGTTACAGAACACAAAAACAAACTACCTGCTTGAGAAGCATGATTGGACAATACCAATTGGAACCATGGGATAGGAATTTTGCTCCAAATTGTCCGCCTTCTGCTGCAACAGTGCCTTTCTCAAAGCCTAAAGGTATATTCAAGGAATATTAAAAATTCCATGGACTACTGGAGGAAATTGTCAAAGAATATAATAGATGTACAATGAAATGGCAAGAGAAAATAATGACTTCACCAGCATAGCAATGATTTGATAACAGAGAATTTGGATTAAACCTAAATAAAAACTGTAGAAACATTTGCTTTCTTTCTTTGCCAACAGCAATTCGATAATATTAGAATAAGAAAATTGAATAGTGCAAATGCTCAACAAAACAAGTGCATAGTCAGATGGTCATGCTCAAAAATCTCTTACTGATTTCTCATAGAGTGTTATAGTCGAAACTTAAATACCGAAGAGAAACAGCTTACGTAATTGAACCAACAACATAACACACCTATAAAATTCCTCAAATAAAGATTCAAAGTGTAAACTTCATATGCAAAGCCTAGAATCCTTATTTGGCTTTGTTTCAATTTACTAGGCTGAAGAGAGCATCAATAGATCACATTTGGATAGAAGTTGGTACCGTAAATGCAGACTATCGATATTTTCAGAGTAGAGATGAAAACAGCACCAGGACTGAGTTCAAGGCCTCAAAGAAAGGACAGCAAGAAAAAGCGAGAAAAAGAACAGAATATAAGATTTCCCACAACAAAGAAAATTCCCAAAATATTTCCATGAGAACTTCACAAAAAAGCCTCTATATAATATGTAAGGATTACACGAGGCAGCAGCCTCACAAGTTTCATCGTGCCAAGCAGTAGACTTAAACAATCTTACTAACTAAAGCCTAAATATGGAAATGTCCCTCTAATTTATCAGCAGAGACGCATTTGGCACTTGAAATGAAAGCAGGCTTTCGAACATGACCCTCTAGTATAACAGAAAAACCTGGGAAAACCTGGCAACAGTTGTCTCAGACAACCCTTCTGAATCTCAACACTTGGTTAACTTAATGGGAATATACTAAAGAATCTAAGGAATAACAAGCCAAAGTAAATGATGGTAATAACATAAGCCCTTAAGAAAGATTCGGTATATTGTTCGACAGAGCCTCACTCACATGTGTATCCGTTTGGTTACCTCCCATGCTGTGTGGGCTTGGCACTAGCCATTTGAAGACTTGACTTGGTTTCAGATACTCTAACCACTGTTTGACTCAGACACGAGTTCTATTTCACAACTAATTAAAGAGAAAGTAGTTAGTTTGAGAAAAGTGGAAGCCCAACCATTGTTTGCCTTACTACAAGTAGAAGTCCTGCTTTGAGGAGGACATCACAATCTTGATGTGATTTCCCAATGACAGGGACTCATGACTCACATGCAAGAATCAATATTAAAAGAGACTTCCCTTCCTAGAACACAATTGGGAACTTATCATACAAGCCTAAGACCATATGTGCAACTCCTAAAGCCAACTAGTTTTAAGAAACCTCTATTGGGCATGTCTTGATCTACTTTTTCTACTCATGAAGCCCAGTCCAGGCCTGTTAAAAGACTTGATTAAATCATCCCAAAATTGCAAATAACATGAGATAGAACACGAAGGACAGCATGACACCCTGCCTCCAACAATTCAGGCCAATTTGGTCAAACTCAGAGCCGCAAAATGCAAAACCAAACCACCACATTCTCCTGAGAGATATTGCAATTATACTACTCACAGGCACTTCATCCCTAATAATCATACATGGGCGTAATAAAGCCAAGCAGGCCAACTTCACATTTCACTACTCAATTCGGAATCTGCAGTTGAACTCTAGAATAAATTTCTGACTAAGTTGTCAATGAGCAATTCAATTCCTATGGATTTTCAGGATACCAACCACACCCTGGATTACGGGCATCAAGACCAAAAAGGGGCAGTTCCAATCAATCAAAAACATTAAGTAAAAATTTATAAATAGAAAATTGCAAATGACTATGACTAAGTTGATGATTGATAAGGAAAAAAAACAGAGAAAGCATAAAGATGAACCTGCTGAGCCCTAATACGACCCTGTCTTTCAGCAGCGCATTTGTCGATAGATACTTTGAGGGATTTCTCAAGCTCCCGAATCTTCAATTCGAGGTCTCTCCACTTCTTCCCCAGCATATAAGCTGTCGTTCAAAAAGTGCAACCATTTGAGCCCAATTATACAAGCTGATACATCCCAAAGCTCACACAAAAACATATAGAGAATAAGCAAGAGAGAGAGAGAGAGATACCAGAAAAGGTCGCAACTGTTAAGGTGAAGGTAGTGGCTAACCATGCCGATGTTGCTCTGGAGGCACCCATGCACTGAGACTGACAGGGAGACCCAACGTTTCTGCGTTTCTGCGTTCAACCTTCCGTTTGACTCGCAACTTCTCTCAAACGAGTTCATCGCATAATCACATAGACTTTTTTTTTTTCCCCAATATGTATATCATATTTCCGGGTGCTAGTGGCGATCAAAACTGGTTAATCAGAAATTCCGTTAATCGAAAACCGATTAATCAGAAAGTCAGTTCGCAAAAATTGCGAATCATAAACCGAACCGAGACTTTCGGTTAATCAAATTTTTCGGTTCGGTAAAAATGTGAACCGTAACCGAACCAAAAAACTCGGTTAACCGGATTTTCGGTTCGGTTAAATGGATTTCGGTTCGGTCACCGGTTAACCGTTATTTTAAATTGTTAATTTTCAATTTTCACTCTTTTTTTAATTAATTTAACTATTTAAGGCACCAAATATTAATTTACACATTATTGTATGTTTAGTCTTATCTTTAATAATTATAAAATCTACACTTGACCAATATAAAATTTAGTTATTTTTTTAATAAAAGTGTAACTTTTGGTTTCGGTTAACTGTGCAGTTAACCGAATTTCAAATGGCCGAACCGAAACCGAAATCGAAACCGCATAATTTTTTCGGTTCTGTTAACCAAACCGATTTTTTTAGAAAAATCAAACCGATTAACGGTTTTTCGGTTTAGTTTTTTAGTTTTTCGGTTTCGATGTTTTTTGCTCACCCCTAGTGGGAGCACATACTCCCAAGAACCACATCAGCAAATATATATTAAAAATTAGTGTATGACAAATACACGCGTGAAAAATATATATACATGGGTAATGAGAGCATGTGCCTCTGGGAGCATATAAAAAATTGCGGTAATGCAAACATTATTATTACCTAACAATAAAACTAACAACATAGTACCTAAAATATTGGGTTACATAAGAGTCATTATCTACCTGCACTAGCTTTGAGATCCTAATAATACTACAACAAAACCTATTACAACTGTCGATATCTTTAATATGCACATTAGTTGCTTATTAAAGATTAGTCACTTATTAAAGAGCAACTTTACAACATCCCAATCTAGCATCTCGGACTTTCGTTTCCATTGTGTAGTTTGACAACCATTATTTGGCTGAGTTTGGCGATGCCTATTTCTGCACCCAGCACTTGAGTCTTTTATCATACTCGCAGTCTTACCTGCACCAGTTAAAGGAGTCAGAATTAATAGAAACAAAGTCGTACCTCTCTCCAACTGAAACTGGTACTTCAGCATTATTCACATCTCTTCTTTTGTTATGGTTGAGAGTTCTTCTTGCTCTTATTGTGTTTCCACCCTGTCTAGCTGCAATGGGCTTGCACAGAAAAGTGAAAGACAACAGTCACATCATCCTTTTTGTATTGTGAAGGAAAATTTACAAGTGGATCATACTTCAAGTGGCATGCAACAAACCCTTTTTTTTTTGGCAACAAACGGGTGTTGCTTTTGGAGGGAAACACCCAGAGTTGCAGTCTGTCAGTTATCCATGGGTTTACCTGTTATGGAGCATGGTTTACCACGGTGAACATCAGTCTTCGAATCGGTAAACATGGTAGGTTACCTGCCTCCAATGAACATGCAATAACTTACTTGAACATTAAAATACAAACGGGGGGTGGGGATGTGGTCACACCTGACTATCCACTATAAGCACTATACAAACAACCAGGGTTGCAATATGTCAATTACCCATAGGTTTACCAGTTGCAGAGCATGGTTTACTGCGGTGAACATTTGTCTTCTGTTTGGTAAAGATGCTAGAACTGAACATGCAAAGCTGAATTTCATCATTACAATACAAATAGGGGTGGGGGTGGGGTCACAGCTGACAACTCAGTAGGAGCACAAATCCACACGTATACCATAGTTTTGAACGATGTTTGAACCATTTCCAGGTTGCGGGGTTGAACTTCTCTGTCACTTGCTGATAACTCTAGAATGCAACATCATGTGCTACAATGGCCTGGAACATACGAACCATCCAACAAATCGCCAACCTCCACAACAATCAGCTATGTCGTTCATCATATTAATGTTCACATTTTATCCACCTTTTCAGACCTGCTCCCTTACGACCCTCTTGGACCATATCATCCCTATTCCTGTCGCTTCTCCCACAAATGACGCCATGATCATAACTCTACGTTGCCTTTTGTGCGCGCCTCTTCGGCCCATCATTGTCGCCCACATACAAATACCCGCGCTCATCATTCCCCTTCAAAAGCATCCTCAAATCACCATCCGCCTCTAATTCCATTCCCATCTCTCGGTCGTACTTTAAACTGTACCACAATTTATGTACAATCAAAACATCGCTAGTAATCTCGCTCATCATTCTTCGCACCTCCTCCAACCCCACACCCTCTTTGAGCACGATATACTTCGTCTAACCCCCCATATGTGTTACTTTTCTAGCTCCACCATCGTCCAACTTGCCCCCCATAACACATACACAACCATCTCTCTACCCCCACCACTGCCTCCCATAGTAACACCGTCCGCATCCATTTTTAACAGATATCATAACACCGACTACCGTACTACCGTACCACTGTATCGGTCAACAACCTTCCCAATTACCCTGCACATCAAACAATAACAGTTTCTGGTCAGTGCAACCAATACTGCATCCTCCACAACACATAAGTATATAATAAGAGTCCTCAACACCACTGCTCTCTGTTACCTATTCAGTACACTACATTTACCATGGTGAACACCACATTTTCCATGGTTCAACAGTGCACTATTCTCATTCAATGTCAGTGTCAACTACATCATCTTCCTTTCATCACAATAACACCATATCCCACCCTCCAACATGGCCACCCATGCAATTAGGTTTTAAGTCAACAACATTAATGATACCCTGGTAAACGGTGATTAACAGCATGGTACACATGTTATCCTAGACATGTACCCTTCCTACACCCTAAATCATTCACCAAAATCTCATTCCACAAACCAAAATCATAAATTTCAAATAATATGTGACATATCTTATGTTTACCACTCAGCTTGAAGGTGTCTACCAATATCAGATGCCCAAACCCTTTCACCTTTGACTTCATGGCTGACCTCCAACGTCAGGTTTCCACCATCACCAAATACTACAAGCTCACCTCCAGCCTCTCTCTGTACTTTCCCTCACCTACAGGTACGCACCTTGCCTCAACCCCATTCTTCTCTCACAACCAAGCTGCCTTCAATAATTGGGGCTAGATTTTCCTCAATTTTTATGCACAATTGCTTACTATTCTAGGATTCAGGAGTACATTCAACTTTGAAGAGAGATTGAGAGACGGAGAGAGAGCGCAAGTTTGAACTCCACACAAAACCCTTGTTCTTTCCCCTTGCCTTTGCTTCCTCTGTTTTTTCCTAGGTTTTTGAGGAGAGAGAAAGTGAATGAGGTGCAAGGAAGGAGATGGGGTATTTTCATTAAGGGCATTGTGGTCATTCTATTTTATTTTGCTTTTTCTCTCATTTGGTCTTCCCTCCAAAAGCAACACCCATTTGTTGCAAAAAAAATGGGTTTGTTGCATGCCACTTGAAGTATGACCCACTTGTAAATTTTCCTATTGTGAATATGATTTATGACCACAAGAGGCTTCCAAGTTGCTAGTACTTAGCATATCTCCTATTTCAGGCTTTGCAGGTTGAACATCCTCAACCCAAGCCAGCTCCTTGATTTTTATACTATCCTCTTGCTGAGCACGAATAACCATATAAGTCATTGAGTTTCTATCATGGTACCCAATTGTTGCCCCTTGCTGAATTCTTTTATAAGCTATGTAAGACAACCGAAGCGATCTCCGAGTATATATATTTTTAGATTTCCTAAATACGTGAAAAGTAACATATGAGACGCTATCAATATCCATGGAAGCAGATGTCGGAGATCTGGTAGGCTGGCTATTCCTCCTACCCATGCTTATCATTGAAGTTAGTGTTGAGCTAACATCCATACTCATCCTATCAAAATCCATGTTAGAACGACTTCCAAACTCAACTTCTATTCCTTCTATTGTATAACTTGCATCCAAATGAGTTCACAAATTGAATATGGTGAGTAGGAAGAAATGGTAACAGGGACCTTCCCCAGAGGATCCAATACTAAGTGGCTCCAGCTCAAAAGTTACGGTCGATTCTTACTGCTCAATATTGCTAGGCCTATTGCACTCTTGTTGCCTCTTCAAAGATGACGTCTCCTTTGCACACCTCTCAGCAACCGAAACTTGCGACTCACATCTCTCATCCTCAGCTTGACATTTCTCACTTTCAATCTGTGCAATCTCTTTTATAATGTCAAAAGTTATTTGGCTTAATCCTCGCTACTTCCTCCAAGTCACCTAACGCACAACAAATATTACCCAGATCCAAGGCTATCTTCATTCTCCTAAATAGAGCTTTAGGATTGCTTGACTCATGCAAAAATTAGAACAAAAGAAGATAATGTCATAATTGACTCAAAGTTCCCTTGTTTAAGATCTGAAACTGCTAGGTTCAGATTCAAAGAGATAGCCAAATGGCTAAAGAGAACCTCATATTCATCAGAGAGAATACAACTAAAGCACAACAATTTGATTCCAAGTAGGTAAAAAGCTGAGGCACGAGCAAAGTCATTGTTCTTGAAGCATCTATTTCCTTCCTCCAAAAAACAAAAAAACCCCACTTCATAAGGTATTTTCTCAGGTCCCTCTAATTGACACACAGCCTGAGCTATTTCTTCCAGCCAATGTTCTCGAGATGTGTATGAATACGTGCAACTTGAAGGAGATTATATCTATGCCGCACTCGTGGGCCAAAATTTAACTCACAATTACACATGCTTTAGGAAAAAAACATCACTTTTGCCCCTATCCTCCTCCCCTCCTCCTCAGTTGGTGTGTATAGTGGTAGCTGTAGGTTTCCTTTTCCAATAGCTTTGCTTATTGTTGCCCTTACAAGAGTCGGGCAACTTTTTTTGTCATGTACTTTGAGTATTTGCCTATGAATCGATTTAATAATCGAAAAGGCTAACTATACCTCTTAATTTTTATGTTATAGTCAATCTTATATTATATTTTTAAAGTTCAAAATTTTAAAATATAAACTTTTAATTGAGATGATCCTTAAATGTGAACCTTAATTTTTTTAAAAATGTTTGAAAGCTCCTCTAAAACACTTGCGTTATGCATCAACGATTTTCCCAACTCTTTTCTTTAGGTAAATTTATTGAAAACCAAGTTGTCTTTAATCTAATTAGTTATAGAAAAGATATCGATCAATGGCTCTTAGCTTGGTGGTTAAGACTGAGGTTCTGCATACATAAGATCCCAAGTTCGTTCTCCCACTCCCATTATATTGTAATTGTATTATACTATCCTTTGTGATCTGTATGGGCTAAAAAAAAATTTATAGAAAAGATAAATAATCATGGAGTTAGTGAATAATGATATTCAAATAAATTACGTTATAGGGTCAAAGGAAGACCTTTATAAATGGTCTGCACTGATGGAGAAATCCTATCACGTGAAAATATTGCATACTCTTGTGTGGGTCTTGCTACAAAAAATGCATAATCTCTCTCCCTCATTTTTTTTTTTTTTTGGGGGTACTCTTGTGTGGGTCTTGCTACCAAAAAGGTATAATCTCTCCCTCCCTCTTTTTCTTTCTTTTTTTTTGGTTACATGTGAGCCACAAATACCGATATATGTGAAATTCAAACTTAAATTATTGACAATAACTTTCACAAATTTTATCAACCATTCTTTGTCTTTTTCCCATCAAAGATAAATTAGGCTCATTTCTGTTCGATCATGGTCTTCTTATAATCTTGTATCATTCTCTCTCCCCCCCTTTATATATGATTTTTGGATGCAAATAATTCAAACTTTTAGATTTGGACTAGAACAACCTGACCTTTAGAAATAACTCCCATTCTCCCAATACTCCGACTTTTGGGAATCTTTATTGTCGTAAGTACAGGTTCATTTTGAATTGTATTTTTTTCTAAAAATAAATGGTTTTTTTTTTCTTTTTTTAACGGAAGGTGCAATGGGGTAGAGACTAGAAAGGGTTGAAAATTTTGAATTTGCCCATGAAAATTAAAGAACAGACCCCATTCATCAATTGCACAATATATATCTTTAGTTGAATGTGGGTTATTTGCTCTTGTTATTACATGCATCAATTACTCAATCAATGGGAGCTCGCACAAGTGTAGTAAAACAGAAAGAAAGTTGCTGTTTGCTAAGGATTTGAAGAACAAAAAAATACTGCACTTGCAATCTCGGACCAACACCGTGCTAAGAATTGTGAAACAGTTCACATTTCTTGAAAATCATGCCAATTCAATCACAGTCGTCATACCTCCACAACTGTTGAGGTAGGTCATCAATTATGAAAATAAATAATGCAAGTCTAGCTTTGCATTAGTCATTAGTATGGAAATTATGGCTAATTGTGAGGAGTTTTTGGTTACTTATTGGGGAATAGGGAGGATTGAACGAGGAAGTACTCGATGTGAAAAATTTATTGACGAAGATATAATGTTAGTTTAAAAGTCAACTTATTTTGGATTGATTATTTTTTACTATATTATTATACATTTTACTTTCCCAATATTTGTGATATACTTTAACTTCACACTAACAATCTCACAATAACTTATAAACTACTTGTTTCAACCATTGGTTTCTAAATTATTTGATAATGACATCGCAAAAGGGATTTATTCATGGGAATTATGTAAATTTATAATGGTGCATGGAGCTCTCTGGTGATTGTGGAACAAGAACTTGATGTTCGGCTATGGAGTCCCATCCTATTGAAAGCACCCAGTCAGCTAATTCTCTTTTTCAGAATTGGCCTCGACTTTCAAGCATAATTACTTAGTACTTGTCTTGTCTCACCTCTTCTCTTATGCTACCATGCTGATCAACTTGAAATGAATTTTTGGGGGGTGGGGGGAGGGAGGGAAGACGCTCATGGTTACCTCTTGATCTATGGCTCAGGTGGGCTAGGCATGTGGAGCATTCATTTGATGGAAGGTTGCACTTGGTCAAAATGAGAGATTCTCCTTGTCGAGAGGTTAGCATCCGTAAAAAATAAGGTAAGAATGAAAAAATGAATTTCTTACACAGGGCTAATGGAGAGGAGATTCTGCACTTTCCTCCACAATGGGAAAAATGACACACCTGTCAAACCACCGGCAACAAAACAGAAAAGGTACACAAAATTGCGTTTGCCGGGAGTCGAACCCGGGTCTATTGCTTGGAAGGCAATTATCCTAACCGTTGGACTACAAACGCAGGTAGCACCACTGACAATGATTCATCTTACAAGTAATTATGACGAAGTCCATTGAGCCCAGTTTGGGACTCTTCGAAGTGTGGTAACTGGTAAATGGTAATGGTGAGTACTGAGTACTGATCTTTATTTGTTTTATTTTATTATTATTTTTTTGGGTGAGCTCTTACGAGTACTATCCTTTCTTGATCTATATATATATACAGCCTCTTCTACAGCAAGATGGGCCATTGATATATGGATCGTCTACGCAAAGCTGGAATGTACAAACATATTGGGTGGATGTATGTAATTAATTACCACATTCCCATTCAATTAGCTAGCCTAGAGTCGATAAAAGTTTCTGCTTCATATTTGATTTGCATGGTTGAGACGACTCCAGATTTGGGTAAATGCATCGGTCAATTCAAGTGCCAAATGAAACAAACATGAGTCTGCGTCAACCTTATCCTGAATCCTGATGCATGTTTAATGATCTCCCTTCTATAAACTAAACTATTATTAAAGACTTAACTGTGATAGACTGAGCGGACATATATCCTTTATAGTTACATTATTGAAGAGTGGATGTTGTATAGACTACCCACTAACTTATACTATATACAATAATTATTGAACTAGGTATTTATGGGGCAAAGTAAAGGGAGGGACATCTAGTGCTGGTTTACAACTTAACACCACATCGAGGTATTGTCCGCTTTGGGCAGGCGGGACGCTACCATCATCTTTGCCCTCACGGTTTTGTCCTCAAAAGGCGCTTCGATGGGTTGAGGTTTTCCCACGCTTATAAGGCGTGGTTTGTTTTCCTCAACTCCCGATGTGGGATACCTTCATTCACCCCCTCTCAGGGGCCCAGCGTCTTCGCTGGCATACCGGGTCGGGTCCATGGCTCTAATACCACTGTAACAGCCCACGACCACCCGCCATTGAGGTATTGTTCGCTTTGGGCAGGTGGGACGCTACCACCATCCCTGCCCTCACGGTTTTGTCCTCAAAAGGCGCCTCGATGGGTTGAGGTTTCCCCACGCTTATAAGGCGTGGTTCGTTCTCCTCAACTCCCGATGTGGGATACCTTCATCCAATTTCATTCGTCAATCAATGGATCAATTTTAGTTTCCATTACAGTTAGGTTAGTCTTTGTTTCTTTTTTTTTGGGTATTTTATTTGGTATTCCTATACTTTTGAAAAATTTATTTGGTATATAGTGTAGCAATAAATATAAATAGATAATCCAGAAATAAGCAAATACAAGTTCTAGCAATAGGTAAAGAAAAATTTAGTAAGTTTAAATCCTATGGATACTGACACTGAGAGTATTGCATTAATATTTCTTTTCTTCTCTTTTTTTTTTCTTTTCATTTGCAACATGTTGTTCTGAAACCGATTCCCACTTAGGGATAAGCGATTCCGAGTACTCGCCTAAAAAATTAGGAATCGGAACCGGAATTTCAAGTTCCAGTTCTGATTTCGTGATGCCCGACACGCCTATTGTTAAAATTTTAGCACCTCATGTATTAATTTTTTTAATTTATTTGGGGTGGGAGAGAGGTTTTTGATCTTCGGCTACCTTTATATATATATATATATATATATATATATATATATATATATATATATATAATATATATATATACACATTTTAATTTCTCAACATCTGTCACATTTTTCGACTTCACACTAATAGTCTCATAATAACTTGTAAATACTTTAATTATTTGATAATGACATGACAAAATGAATTCATTCTTACGAATGTATGTGTGTGTGTGGTGTGTGTGTGTGTATATATATATATATATATATATATATATATATATATATATATATATATATATATATATATATATATATATTATATATATTATATATATATATATATCTATATATATATATATATATTATATATAATATGGTTCACGGAGCTCTCCAATGATTGTGGAACAAGGACCTTGTGTTCCGCTATAGAGTTTCATCCTATTGAAAGCACACAATCAGCTACTTCTCTTTTTCGGCCATTACTTTCCAACGTAATTGCTTGTCTCATTTCTTCTCTTATGCTACCATTTTGATCGACTTGATAATTTTTTTAGCTGGGGCGGGGGGAGAAGCTCGTGCTTATCTCTTGATCTATAGCTCAAGTTGACTGGACATGTGCAGCATTCATTTGATGGAAGTTTCACTTGGTAAAAAAGAGACCTCCTTGCTGGGATGTTGGGACCTGTAATAAATAAGGTAGGAATGCAAAAATGAATCCCTTACTTATTATAATCATCCATAGACCAAGCTCGCTCAGCTTATATTTGATTCTACCTTCTCATTGTGTTGACTTTTACACTCCATTTGAAAGGGGAAAAAGCTAATAAATAGTGTGCAATTTGTGCCTTTTTTAATTAAAAAAATAAAAAAAGACTACCATTTCACTTCCCTCGACAAGGGAAAACATGATGCAGACCTAAAAACTCTCCTCACCTGGGAGCGCACCCCCCCCCCCCCCAAAAAAAAGGGATAAAAATTGCGTTTGCCGGGAGTCGAACCCGGGTCTATTGCTTGGAAGGCAGTTATCCTAACCGTTGGACTACAAGCGCAGGCGGCACTCATCTGGATAATACCATACAAATGCAAATTAAGTTTTGTTCATTGAGCCCAGTATAGGAGTACACAAGCCCAGGACAGGTGATGCCAAGGCCGATATGCACTGGGCCGATGGCCTGACCTCCCACAGTTTTCCAAGAATGAGAATGCTGCCAGACTTTGGACTTGAAGTTCAGATCTCCCCCTTAAAATGAAGGATTTTTGTCATTGGGGCATGCTCTTAGGAGTACTATCCTTTTCTTGATTTTACAGCAAAATGGGAAACTGATATGTGGATTGTCTATGCAAAGCTGGAATGTACAAACATATTAGGTGGATGTGCGTAATTACTTACCACATTCTCATTCAATTAGCCAGCTTAAAGTTTATGAAAGCTTCTGTTTCATATATGACTTTTAATTCACATCTAAAGTCAATCGGAATCAATCTCCCAACAATTTTATAATTCGAGGGTAATGCTGCTGCATTAGAAACCCCCACGCCCTTCCTGGTGGCGGAATTTTTGAAGTATTGGATTTGAATTTGGATTTGGATATAACTTCTAATTCACATGCTTGAGATAACTCCAGATCTGGGCAAACACATGGGCCAATTCAAGTGCCAAATGAAACCATGAGCGTGCTTCAACCTAATCCTAATGCAGGTTTAATTACCCCCCTTCTATAAATTAAACTATTATCAAAGACTTAATTAAGATAGACTGAATACCCATGTATCCTTTAGAGTTACGTTATTGAAGCATGAATATTGTATAGACTAGAGTCTCCTAACTTATCAGATGTCTTTGAAGGGACAACCTCCTATGTTATATTATGTACAATAATTAGATATTAGGGTTAATCAAAATTAAATTTAGATATAGAATCTGTCTGTTAAGATATCAAATCTCTTACCTGCTGTTGTTTAAGACAACGAAGGATTTGTTCACATCACTTGCACTTACAATAGAACTCAAATTAAGGTATCACCAATTCACTATGCTTCTTTAATTAATCTGTCTGTTTTGACTCATGTGATCTTCTTATAAATAATTTCTCCGCAGTCGTGCTTTAGGAAATACGTTGATCGAGATAATAAAAGACTTATAAGTGTGTCCAAGTATTAGTTCAGACAAACGGATAATATGATTTTGGATTTGGTTTACGTAGGGACCGTCTCTTTCCATTTGGATTGACTTTGAGTCTTTTTCTAGATTCAACAGCCTTTTTTTTCTTTTTTTTAATTACTTACAAGTACAAGCAATATTTCAGTCAATGGATCAATTTTAGTTTCTATTAAAGTTAGGTTAGTCTTGTTTTTTTTTTTTTTTTTTTTGGGCGGAATATTTTACTTGATATTCATGTGCTTTGAAATACCTATTTGGTATATAATGTAGAAATAAATATAAATAGATAATCTAGAAATAAAAAATATAAATTCTAGGAACTAGTACCGAAGAATATTACCAAGTTTAAATCCTATTGATGTTGGTGCTGACAGTGCTGCATTAATACTTCTTTTCATCTCTTTTTTCTTGTCATTTTCGGCATATTGTTCTTCCACCGTTACAGTCATGGTGGATAAGCAAGGAGGCAGTAGTCATCACTAGTTAAATGACTGAAGCTATCCGTTTCAGTCATCCGGGGAACAATGTTGATGAGTATCTATCGCCTAATATGTACATGATCGCCGCTGTGCACTACATTAATTCATCCAAACTCTCCCTGCGAAAAAATAACAGATCCAAATTGAATAAACTAAATTAGGGATAATTTTGTTTTCCCCTCTTTGTTTTTATTGTACTCTTTTATAGACTTATAGTTGTCACTAGTTCTAGATTTCGTGCCTTGCATGTTTTTTGATACATTTCAATCCTTTGAATATATTTTCACATGAATTTTATATGAATGTTTGTCTAAAAATTTTATTAAGGCTCCGTTTGGATCTTGAAAACCTTAGTGGAAAGAAAAATATTTGGAAAAGTACTTTTTTTTTCTTATGTTTGGTTTAGAAAAAATCACAAAGAAAAAAATTATGAAGAAAGTCTGGGTGAAAAAATTATTAGAAACAATTGATAAAACTTTCCTCATAAATTTGTGAGAAAAGTTTGGCAAAAGTTCCCAAAAGAATTCCTAACCTCCTTCAACCTTACATTGCTTAAATGATATCAACATGATTCAAGTAATTCATCAATAATCAAATTTCTCATCCAAATTCTATTATTTTTTCCTCAACCTAAACAAGAGAGAAATACTCACTTTCTCCGTACTTTTTTTCCTTCACATTTTTTTTCCTTCAACTTTTCTCGCAACCAAATTTTCTAAGGACCAAATGGATCCTAAATATTGTACAATTTAATTTTAAAAGTCCCTTGATTATGAAATAATAGTTTTAACCACCACTACATAATGAGCCTAATGCAACACTAGCCGCGTAACACTTCTAAAAATTATTGCATATTGGGTTAACTTAATATCTATTGCAACAATTACTAATAAGTGTTGCATTTAGGTATATAAGGCATAATTTTTTATAAACGTTGTAATATTTCGAGTAAAAATGCAACACTTCTTGAAAAATGGTGCAATCTAAAACAAAAATGCAACACTTTTCAAAATGTTGCAGTCCTGAGTAGAAATGCGAGATTATTTTATAAATGTTGCATCTATAAGTATATTGCCACAAGTATTAAATTTACTAGGCTATTAAAGCAACTTCAAAGACTACTGTAGTTGAATAAATAGGTTGTTCTCAAAGAAATTATCAACAAACATTATCAATAAGAAATTATCTTTAAGAGATTTTTGATAGCACATGCCACTAGGCGTTCACAAAGGTGCAATTCAATTGAAATATTAACAACTATGTTTTTTCTCTAAATTTTATGAACAAATCTTATATCAAAGATAAATACACAAAAAATAAAAGAAAAAAAAGGTCTTCCACCAAATCTATATTAATACATAATAGTAAAGTTTTAGTAACTATCATTTTCTTAATTCTCATTAATTTAGAATTTTCAACCGTTAGATCAGATGGTGAGTAAATACCAGCCGTTAGATTCATACTATTCTCACAATTAATTACCTCTAAGAAAATTATTTGCTCCGAATACAAAACATCAGGCTCACCAGCGTTTATTTTCTCTTTCCTCCTTATTTTGCTCGCCACAACCCCACGCGTCTGGTACAGACCGAACATTCCAGACCCCCTCTCCACTGCTCCTCTCTCTCTCTCTTCCCCTGTCTCAGCCACGCTACTCCTCCCCCTGTTCCACAATGAAAATCATGCTTCTCTCTCCTTCCCTGTGTCTGCCTTATCCGCGTTGCTCTTCCTTTTCGCATTCACAGAGAAAAGAGAGGAGATCGAAGTGTGCTATCAATGGAAGTCAGACCTGGGTAGTTCGAGCTTCGGCCGCCTGTGCTATACAGCGATTCGGTCTGAGCCTTCTATGAAGCCCTTATCAGGTGTGGTTGTTCCTCATCATAATTTCGCTCTGTCTTGCTCTGTTTTGGGTAGATCTGAGAGGTTTTTTGTGTTATTGGTTGATTCAAGTGTGCTCTTGGTCGTTTGGCATTTCCAAATCCATTTTACCATCCATCTTTTGAGTGATTGTACGGCTTGGTGTTGCCAATGTCAAAACCGTCATCAAACTCGTCCTCATTTTGACCCTCCTCATGATGATAATGAGGTTGGTGTTGGGAAGAGCCACCAACACCAGCCCCTACCTCAAGGTATGATTCAGAACGAACTTAATATGTGGACAACGGGGTTGTCCCAGAGCCAGCTGTCGTCATCGCTGATATCTTCCGCCCTTATTGTGCCTCTATCTCTTCAACCTCCTCTTTTAGAACCCTCAAGCGATCCGCTTGATCAGGGAGAAATGGCCCCTCCTTTTGTGTATGGGGGAGCACAAAACTATACGGAGCCACCTTCCCTGCAAAATTAGAAGAGAATTGGAGGGGGAATGAAGCGAAAAAAAGGAACCCTCACAAATTGAAATGGTTAATTGAAATCAACAGCAATGAAAATTGGGGCAAAATTGGGGTAAACTCGGAAGCCTCAGCATTCAATCCAGATATGTTTGCACAATCTTTCTTTTATTTTACCTTTGATTTTTTTAAAAAAAAAATCTTACTCAGTTTTGCACAGGTCGCTCGAATTGAAGGTGAACAGAAAGAAGCTCAGATCTGAGGATTGAATCCAGATATGCTGTTTCGGATTTCCAGATATGTTACACAATTTCTCTTTTATTTCACCTTTTATTTTTTAACATATATTCTGACTCGGTTATGATATGGTTTCCCACCTCCCTCAGACTCATAAGCACTCACAAACTCCTCCCCTCTCTCCAACACAGTCACAACTTATAACTGCTCATTGCTCAGCCCTCACGTTCTCCTGAAACGGCTAAGTGGTTTTGGTTTTGCAACTCTATCAATTCCCCCAGTCTCACATCTGATCTCACAACATCCTCTCCCATCTCATATATCTTTTGCAATTAATCAACTGAATTCTTCCAAATATATTTCCAAAGGATTATGATCTTGCTAGGTATGCATAATCCTCACGTTCTCTTGATGGTGTTTGCTTCTGATTTTTGTTTTTTTCTTTCACTTCGTTCTTTGCATTCTTGGTTCTGTGGGTTGTTTCAATTTCAATTACACACAATTCATCTAATGTACGCATAATCCTCGCGTTCTCTGAAGTTGATTATTTGTTTCACCTGAATCTGTGCATTCTTGGTCCTGGGGGTTGTTTCAATTTCAATTTTTCTCCCACAACATCCATCGACCATATGAGCAAGCGAAGACTAATGTATTTCAATTTTTCTGTTGCAGGATACTTTGGAGCTCATCTTTTCAAACCTGTATTTAAAGCTCAATCCCCTCTAACTGTATGTATTGGCCTTTCACAATTCGTGATATATTCGCAACAGGCTAATTCCTGATGTAAAACCCTATTGGGAAGGGGGGTTTTCCCAATGCGTTTTGCTTCTGATGTTTTGAATTCTGCGCATTCTTTAAAGTGCTGTGAGGCTCAAACTTTGTATTGAGATTCGGTAGTAGTGTGATGCTTGATTTGTAGGAAGGCCCTAGTGGGATGCTATTGAATTCTTTACTGAGTAAATGTTGTGTTTAGGGATTGTTGTGAGGTAGGGTTAAATTTTGAGTTTCAAAGTCCAGGAAACCATGATGGTTAACTGGTGGGGGAGGATGCAGTTTAACTATCATTTTTTGTTGGAAAGAAACCTTTGGGACATCACTTATCATGGCCTTTGTGGATGTTTATTATTTATTTGATGTGATCGAATTAAATGACCCAATCAATTTTATTTTTCTCACTTATGTTTATCGATCTATTTGATATTATCTATGTTTTAGGCACATAGAAGGTGAGTCACTTTCAAAGTACCATATAGTCATTGCTCTTGCATTTATATATAGCAGGGTATTGATGAATTTTACTTTCTTTTTCTTTTAGCATTTTCTCTGTTTAAAATTGGTGAACTTGGTGTGTTCTTAGTTCGTAATTAGTGTCTTCTTCATGAAAATCTATGGGAGGGGGTTGCTGGGGGGTACAAAATTGCTTATTCAGTTTATTCGTCCATTGCTGTAGCCCATCTTGCGATGACTGTGCATACACTAAGGTTTACCAAGAGTGTTTATGTTATTGTTGATTATGGCTTACTGCTTTGACTGTCAGTTAATTATAATATTAGCATTTAATGTCCTCATAAAGTGATGCATACCGTCAGTAGCTAAGGAGATTGTTGCAAAGATTGCGAAATAAACGACTTCTCAGGCTCCTAGCGTAGCTTCCTAATTGAATATGAAAAGATGACGAATATGTTGTTGGGCTTTCACTCATTTGTAAATCAAATTCTAGCTACTAACTAGTTCACATTCAGAACTCATATGCACATTCCTGCACTGCTCTTGCATTTATGTATAGCAGAAAAACTTTATTCAAATTTTGCTCTTTGGAAGTAATTGTTCAACTGTGCGTGTACAAATCGAGACCTCCATTCTATAAGTCCAACCCAATTACAACCACATCTATACTAATTGCAATTGTAAAATATATATACTACATACAAGCATAAATTATAGGCAACTTCATATAGGATTGAGTAAAAATTATTATAAATTTGAGTCTATGGGATGAGGAAGCTCACTCATTTTGGTGGACATTAGTTAGTGTCTCTTTGGGGGTGGGGGAATTTAGTTTTTTTTTGGGGGGGGGGACCATGCAAACAACGCGTGGACTTAAGAAAATTAACATAGATTAATATATATGCCACTTCAATTTCGTAAATTTGAGAAAACCATATAAATTGCATGATTTTGGGGATAAAATTTTAAATAAGTTCTCTACAACCATATAATTTGCATATTTTTGGGGCTAAATTTTAAAACACTGATAAGTTCTCTTACTTTGTTAGCTAATTTTGTTCTCCATTTTGTATCTACATACCACAGATTCAAAGCATTCATTGTAGATGATTGTGTACATATATTATATATTACTGACGGTAGGCAATGGGCTTTACCAGGCACTTAATTTAGCCCCTTCTCCATTACAGGTCCTTCTGTAGTACTTCACATTCGATAATAACATTAATCTTTCTATTCATCTTTAGAGTTGATATAGTTTTTATTTGGAAGACGGGGTCTGCGTTATCGAATACTGTGGTGGTGGAGAGTCATGTGAATGTTCAAAATTTCTGACTTCACTTTTAGACTATGTGCAATTTCAACTATGTTTCATCTATGTTGGCCAATTTGTTTCTGATGTTTGAATATGTTGTTCATATTAATAAGCAACAAAAAAAAATTGAATTTACATGTTAATCCATAATATTCACTAGCAGTTAATCCTATTCTATCAATAATTTTAGATAAATTTATATCTATGATACATATACATCCAGACCCCGTGACAGCGGGACCCACACTGGGAGTTATTGTATAATATATATACACATGCGAAAGTTAGATATGTACAATAATTCATCTTAAATTCTGTATGGTTAGATTAATACTGTCGTTGCCCAACTTGAGATCTCAGTGCTAAGAAAATTATCTTTGTTGTGTTCTGTTTTTTCTTTGACAAGCACATAAAATAAAGTTTGCATTCTTTTCTCGCAGGCGTGCCCTCAATATTGATATTTGTTGAGGTTAGCTTATCATATTACTATACTCATTACGTTCCCGTATTCTCCTTTGTTTGTATTCCATTGCTTTAAAATTTCCTTCTGGGAATAATATGCACATATGGTGCGTTAATATTTGGGTATTATTATGCACATATTTGTCACCAATATATGAAGTATAGTATTCATTATAAACAAGATATCGATATTAACATTAGAGCTTTCACCTGTTTTACAGATAATCCATTGTGTACATGTCCACATGAATTAAAACCAACAATTGATATGTATTGTTGCAAATGTTCATAAATTCATATTTATCCATACATTCATAAATAACCACATTGGTATTGTTGTAAATGTGCATTGGTATTGTTGTAACAAGGAAGTAAATTAATAACCACATTCGTCTATAGAAGTTCATTGGTATTGTTGTAAATGTTCACATGTGAACACCTTTCACTATATTTATGATATTTTAAAAATGTTAGGATTAAGGGAATTTTTACAAGTATAATTTTACAAATTCGAAACATGTATATGTATGTATGTTATTCTTCCCATTATCAAATTACTTTAATGAAAGACCGCAATGTGTGCTTCATTTTTTTTTTTTTGGTTGAATTAGATTACTCAATATAACTTGCCCTTCATATTCATATTAGTGGAGGTTAGTTTGTGGTATTATCATACTCATTATGTCCGCATATTATTTTTTGTTTTGATTCCATGTTATGCAGTGGTTACTACATACATTATCATAATATTTATGAGGTAAATAATATAGCTATGCTTCCCAAATCTGTGCTTCATAATAACACACCATATGGGGGGAAAACATGTTACTATGGCTCTGATCTTTTTGTGGGTAAATTTGATAGTCAAAAGATTGAAGTGGGTTGAAGTAGGCTCTGTTCTTTTATTGTTTGATTTTTTCCATTTTTTATTTTATTTTCATTTTCTACTTTCTATCTTATATTGTCTCAAATTTAAAATATTTATTTTTTAGTTCCTTTTTTTGTTTGTTGTTTTTTTCTTTATTTTTTTATTTCTTTATTTCTGTAGTTCTTTAGTTTTTTAATGTTCACTTTTGTCCTTATTTTTTTGTCTGTTTTTATTTTCTTTCTTATTTTTTAGTTTCTATTTTTCCTTCTTATTTTTTATTTTTCTATTTTTGATTTCTCTTTCCTATTTTGTAATTTTAATTTTTTAAATTTTAAATTTTAAATTTTAAATTTTAATTTTGATTTTCATTTCTTTGTTTTCAATTTATTTATTTTAATTTTAATTTTAATTTTGACTTTAAAAAACAACAAAAATAACAAATAACAAAATAACATAATGAATAAAAGATAGATCATAAAATTAAAAACCCTAAAAAAATTAAAAACCAAAAATTAAATATAAGAGTTAAAAACTAGAACAATAAAAATTGCAAAAATTATTATAAAATAAAAACAAAAATAACGAAATACAGAACACAAAAATAAAAAATACAAACTAATAAATAAATACACAAAAATAAACCAAAAAAAATTAAAAATTAAAAATAAAAATAATAGAAACAAAAATTAAACACACAAAACAATAAAACAATAAAAAATAAAAACAGAAAATCATTAAACAATAAAAAATGCCCAAAAATGAAAACAAAAACAAAATTTTGAAAATACAAAATAAAAGTTGAAAATAATAACAAAAAATAGGGTTGGGTTGAAGTTGGTTGAAGTGGGTTGATGTAGATTGCAGATGGTATTTTTTTCCAAGTGGATTGAAATAGGTTGAACTAGGTTCAAGTGGGTTGCGATTGATAAATTGTAATTGAATCACGAAAAGGACAGAGCCAAAATATCCTATTTGTGCAATTAATTCTGCTTCACCAAACACCATAATGATAAAATTTTAGCTAATAATAATGTACATAATTCGTCTGAAGTAGTGATGGAAACCCCAACCGGAAGTGGTGACATCACTGTAAGAAGGCTTCGAGCGAGACTTGCTCGACAAAATGCAAGACGGAGGCTATTTAGCTGCCGTCATCCAGATCACACCCAATCGCACTTCATCGCAGAACGTGAGCAGTATCAGTCACAATCTAGAGAAATTCAACTAGCAATTGCACGTAGCACTCCACCTGCAAGAAGGTTCGTAAACCGTTGGAATTTCACGGGAAGTTTGGTTTCCTGTGGGCACTATTGCGCGGCCATGTGGTTGGATGAGAGAGTCGGAAGAGGTAGTGTTTCACAACCTCGATTCATGCTTTATTGTCAAAGTGGACGTATTATGTTACCGGCGTTGCCCCCGCCTCCTCCACTACTAGACACATTATTGAATGACCCCAATTTTCTTGACAATATAAGAATGTATAACTGCATGTTATCATTCACATCAATGGGTGGGTCTATCGATTACTCAGTAATGGATGGGCATGGTCCTTACTCCTTCAGAATAGGTGGGAACAATTACCACCGAATTGGATTTTTATTCCCTACACAAGGAGAACGATCCAAATTTGCTCAACTATATGTCTATGACACACATGCCGAAGTGCGAAATTGATGCAGCGCGTTAAATAGACAACAAAGTGAACGAGGAGTTGATAAGCAAACCTTACAAGATTTACAGCATATGCTTGACATTGTGAACCCTTATGTGAAGGTTTTTCGCAATGCACGTGATATATTTGAGGCTGATAATGTGATTAATTTAAGCATTCGCATTATTAAAGCACGTCCTGGAAGACAGTATACATTACCCACTGTGGACGAAGTTGCAGCGCTCATAGTCGGAGGTGATGTTGGAGACGAAGAGCACCGGGATATTACTGTTCGAAAAATAGGCGGAAGTTTACAGTGAATATATGAAACCCAACCATCGTATATGCCTCTTCAATACCCACTGCTATTCCCATGGAACAGATGGTTGGGCAGCTTACATTGCATATGTGGGGGGATCAAGCACTGCTCGAGGAACGGTGACAATGAGAGAATTTTATGCATTTCTCATACAGTTTAGGGTTGATGAAGGAAACATTCTACTTCGATGCGGTAGATTGTTCCTTTAATTTATAGTTGATTGTTATGCTGCGATTGAGGCTTGGAGGTTATTATATATAAAAATCCGCCAAAGTACACTTCGTGCAGAATTATACAGCGGGTTGCAAGATGCTATCACTGCTGGTGAAAATGATGCCCATGCAGTGGGGAGAAAGTTAGTATTACCTGCTTCACTCACAGGTGGGCCCCTCTATATGAGACAATATTTTCTGGATGCAATGGCCATTTGTAATCAAATGGGCTATCCAGAATTTTTTATCACATTCACCTGCAATCCTAATTGGCCGGAAATCCAGGAAGCTTTAGCACAACAACCAGGCCAACATGCGAATTACAGACCAGATATTGTTGCTCGAGTATTTCGCTTAAGGCTAAAAGAGCTAAAACGAGACTTCAAAGAGAGAAATCTTTTTGCAAAGTCATAGCAGGTATTGTTGTTATCTAATTATGCCATGTACTTTGGAGATTCTAAAATCTCAATCGTACTTTATTCATGGTCATTTATTTAAATCCTCATAACCTATACTCCTCTGTTGCATATATAGATATACATGTTATTGAATTTCAAAGACGAGGATTACCACATGCCCATATATTATTAACCCTTGCAAGTGAAGATAAGCCCACATGTGCCGAAGATATTGACCATATAATATGCGTAGAGCTCCCTGATGAAAACACAGACCCCCTCGCATTTGAAACTGTTACAAGACATATGATTCATGGTCCATGTGGCACTGACATCCCGTACGCTCCATGCATGGATGGTAACACGTGCACAAAGCATTACCCAAAGACTTTTTGTGATATGACCATTGTTGAAGAAAATGTTTTTGTGAAATACAAGCGTCGGGATGATGGTCGAAGTGTAACGGTTCGTGGTAAGAGAATGGACAACAGATGGGTAATACCATATAACCGTGATATGTGTTTGAAATATGATGCACATATTAATGTTGAGCGGTGTGCACAGAAGAAGGTCATTAAGTACCTTCATAAATACATGCATAAGGGAGCTGATAGAGCAACCATAGTCCTCGAAGATAATGTCCATAACCCTGAACATGGAATTGGTCCTTCTAACTATGAAGATGTCAATGAAATTAAACAGTACTTGGATTGTCGTTATGTGTCACCGGTGGATGCTGTTTGGAGAATATTTGAATTCGAGATCACGCAACGTTATCCATCTGCTGAACTATTGCGGTACCACTTGCCGGGGCAACAACATGTTGTATTCAATGATCATGATGAACTTCATAGGGTTGTGGAAGAAGGAGGACATAGGGTTACTATGCTTATAGGATGGTTCATTGCGAATATTGAAGATACCGAAGCAAGATATCACACTTACACAACATTCCCTTCTTATTATGTATGGAATAAAAGAATGAGGAAATGGACTAAAAGAAAACAAAGGGTATGCATCGGTCGACTGCCCTATGCTCACCCAAATATGGGCAAGAGATACTATCTGCGAATGTTGTTGCACATTGTTTAGGGAACTACGTCATATGAGGATTTAAGAACCGTCAGCGGAATTTTATATTCAACTTTTAAGGAAGCTTGCTTGGCACGAGGACCGGTAGATGCTAATGAGTGGCATGAGGCACTAGCAGAAGCATCCCTATGGGCAACAGGAGCTGAACTTCGAAGTATGTTCTGTTCAATGCTAATGTTCTCAGAAGTGTCTGACCCCCATCGATTGTGGGAACAACATTGGGAAGACCTCACTGATGATTTACAGAGACGAATACAAAGAGATCTCAGAGATCACAGTTTACAGATTAGTGTGAAATAACGACAAGACCTTGGACTTTACGAAATTGAGATGATTTTGAATAAGAATGGTAGATCTTTGAGGGACTTCCCTCCTATGCCTCTGCCTTCACCTAATCTGCTGCATCAACTTGGTAACAAACTTATCAGAGAACAGCTTGATTATGATCAAGAACAAGAGAAACATAACCTTGAGATGTTACTACCAACATTAAATACAGATCAAATGCGAGTTTTCCAATCTGTTATTCACGCGGATGAACATGGAGAAGGAGGTTACTTCTTTGTTTATGGTAGTGGGGGGACTGGGAAAACTTATCTTTGGAAAACTATTGTAACACATTTTAGATCAAAAGGCTTGACAGTGCTATCCGTGGCATCCTCAGGAATAGCTGCATTATTATTGCCTTTTGGAAAAACAGCTCATTCGATATTTAAGATACCAATTGATGCAGATGAGACATCTACATGTTCTATTTCTAAACAGTCTGAATTAGCACAGCTAATTAGGGAAACATCACTTATCATATGGGATGAGGCTCCCATGATCCATCGCTACACGGTAGAAGCAGTTGAGCGGTCTTTACGAGATCTATGCAATCAGAACCAAATATTTGGGGGGAAAATGGTCATTTTTGAAGGTGATTTCAGGCAAATACTTTCTGTTGTTGCAAAGGGCACTAGAGCAGATATTGTTGCATCTTCAATATCAAGGGCAACATTTTGGTCTTACTGCAATATTCAACATCTTAGAACCAACATGCGGCTCATGCATTCAAATTTAAGTGACAATGAACATGAGCGGTTGCGGAGTTTTGCAGAATGGACTTTGAATGTTGGTAATGGTCGTGTGCGAGGATACTCATTTCTTGGTGGTATTGAACTGGATTGGATAGAGATTCCAGAAGAATTTCTCATTAAGAATGACACCAACAGCCTCAAAAATTTGATCGAATTTGTGTACCTAGGTTTGGTAGAAAGATACAAAGACGAGTCATACTTTCAAGACCATTGCATATTGGCCCCCTTAAACACCGATGTGGATGAAATAAATTCCAAGGTTCTATCAATGGTTCCTGGTAGTAACCATACATACCTGAGTTCTGACACATTCCTGCCAAGTAATATTGCTTCTGTTATTGATGACATTAATCCACCAGAGATGTTGCATGGTATGAACTTTTCAGGATTCCCGAATCATGATGTACAGTTAAAAGTTGGTGTCCCTGTTGTTCTACTGAGAAATCTTGACCCATCAATAGGGTTATGCAATGACACTCGCTTGATTATTGAAAGACTTGGCACTAAGGTTGTTCAAGCCAAAATCTTGACCGGAAGAAATATTGGGCAAGTAGTGACTATTGCACGAGTTGACTTAAGTCCTTCAGCTAAGGACTCATCATTTGCCTTGAAAAGAAGGCAATTCCCTCTTAAATTGGGTTTTGCAATGACTATTAATAAAAGTCAAGGTTAAACATTGCATTATGCAGGAGTTTATCTTTCAAAACCTGTGTTCTCCCACGGTCAACTATATGTAGCTATATCTCGCGCCACCTCTCCTTTAGGGCTGAAGTTCTTAATTTGCAACAAAAGGGATGTGCCTCATAATATGACTAAAAATATTGTCTACCGTGAAATTTTTAATGGCATTCCTGATGCTTGGTTAGTCCCTTTTCTTCCATGTAATAATGATCTTCTCTACATTCATATAGATTTTATTTCCTATCATGATGTGTTCACTACATTAGATTATACTAATCTATTTTTTTTTGTATTAATGGTTACAGATATGTCAGGTTCAGTGCATACTTCTATGCCTATATGTGCCATCAACCCGTGCAATAGATCGGTCACCCTAATTGTTCGACTCATGCGATCAATGATGGTTCGAGTATATGAGCAACGCACATTGTGGAAAGTTATATTCATGGACTATCAGGTATTGGTTTATTGAAGTTGCTAAAAATTTCCCCACCATGTACAAGTATATTGCTTATCAGTGGAGTTGATTGTTTTATAGTGTGATGAGATATTCGCCAGCATAGAAGGCGATACTCAAATTAACCAATGGTGATCTATACTCGATACTGGCAAAGTTTACCACATCTCCGGGCTCTTGGTTGATGCTGCGACAGATGGAGAAAGGAATGTGATAAAGAATAATTTGAAGTTGATTTTTACACCGCGATCGAGACTCCTTGGTGTGGTTGAGAATTGTCCTGATATTCCTCACCAGCACCTACCACCTTGTGTGCCATTCACTGATGTCCCTCGGCATCTAAGAACACGTGACAATGTTGTAGGTACGTATAACTAACACGGTCAACTTAAGTACCTATATTTCTATATGCATTTCCTCTCAATTACCTGTAACATTTTCACATCATTTTGTTGTACAGACGTCATCGACATGGTAGTGGCAATATCGCCATTAGAAACGATAAGGAACAGGGGCATGGCTAGGCGCGAATTATTACTTTCTGATATGCAGTATGTATTTCCATTAGTATAGATTTTTCCTTTTCTATTACATATTACTCTCCCTAATAATATTGGTACATCTAATTCTTATATGTAGCATGCGCCCATTGAGGCTAACTTTATGGGGCAATTTCGCGGAAGTTGAGGGCACCCATCTTCAGCAACATTTGGGTACTGAAATTATACTTCTTGCTTCTAGAGTGCACATTAGAGATTATCAAGGCACAATCACATTTAATTCATATACTTTCACCCCATCAAATTGTTTACCATCACTATTGTGGTATACTTTATTAATATGTTTTCTTGCATAAAATATACTTTTAGGAATATCGGTTTCTACTTTACCAATTAGTAGATTGTTGCTTAACCCGGACATTCAAGCAACAGAAGATTTTGAAGAATGGTATATACAACCAACAACATTAGTTTTAATTCCCATTTCCCCTATAAGTTATATATACTTCATCTCACACATGTTACCCTCCCTACATGTATTAGGGTCTCTGGCACTAAGGGTGTGGTGACCTATTTTGATTTCATGTGTAAGAGAATATTACGTGTGTACAATCTAGAGAAGTTGTTCGACACTCGAAGGATTAGATTATATGAACATGCATCTACGCGAAATGTAAGCTAGAAATTTCCCTTACAAATGTAACTTTATGCTTGCATATATTCTTTTAACAAAACATAATCTTTACAGTTCACAATATGCAGGTTAGATATTGCCGATTTTTTGCATACGTCATTGAAATTCACCCGTTGATTTATGATGCCTGCACTAATTGCAAAAAAAGTGATCACTCTTACGTATTCTCTCTGAATGTACCTTACTGTACATGTCAATCTCCAAATTTGACACAAAAGAGGTTTGCATACTTGATTGCCTATTGTTATGTACTTTGTTCTACTTTTCCGAATACATGTTTGCATTATTAAAACCGTCATGTGCTATTTAAAATTATAGGTATATCTTCAGAGTTCTCTTGCAAGATAGTACAGGTTGTAGAGAGTTTACTGTTCTTTATGAGGATGCTCGAATTCTTTTGTATACAACCACTGCCCAGTTGGATGTGTATGCATCGCAGGTATTACAATTTTTCCTACGTATCACAGTTAACATAGTTTATTCTTTTATTATTGACTATCCTGTGTTAATATTTTCTACAGCCATATGGACATCTATCGCTTTATGCGATTATAGATGATTACATAGGTCAACCATGGGTATTTGTCATGGAGCCCCCACGTCACTATGAAGTAGAAGTTCCTATCACTTTGATTGCACCAGTACATTGGGAGGAAGAGGTTTATTACTTACGAAAGACTAATGTTAGGTACACCAGGTAGATCACGTGCACATATAAACTTCGACCCCATAATTGTTATTCAAATTATTTCTAAAACTTTAATTCCTCTGTAGGTATAGAAGAAGGAGGTGGATTCTTCGTTATTGGCGTGATACATTAGCTGCTCATCATGTTATTTAGCGTGTTTTTGTTTTGTCATAAACACTATTTAATATTTCTATCATATTGTTATAGACCTTTTTCTAAGTCATGTGGTTTTTAGTAGTTCATCCCAATGATTATATATAAAGTTGCTATCCACATATATTTTTCATTTATTATTCCATCATCTTTCCTAAATTATTATATTAACTATGTCTACAATGGCTATCGGTTCATTACTTGTATAGTATATGTTATGAAATGTCTACTTTAATATGCACCGTGCATAGCACGGGTCCAGACTAGTTTGTAGGAAAAGGAATCAATTATTTTCTTGACAAGTACATATCCGGATTTTAATCACGTAGTTTCAATTTCACCCACTTTGAGCATTATCTGTTAGCATAGGAAATTCCCTCTAAAGTCTTAATGTTTTCAATTGCGTCGCCTTTACTATACCTGTAATGTGTTTTTTTTTTCATTAAGCTAATGGATGACTATTATTTATAACTATACATTATACTTTAATATGCCAATTGGTACAACTACATATATAATAGGCTTCTATCACGAATATAAAAAATTTTCAATTTAATTAGTTATTTAGATTGGTTATGAGGGAAGGGTTAATAATTCAATATGCTCATGTGTATGTATGAGTCAAGCAACATATGCACCATTGTCTTGTATATTAGACAATTAAGTACGCTATAGAAAAAAAAAATTTCGTATAGAGACGGAATCAACGACGAAAAGCGGGAATTTAGCGATGAATTTTTGAACCCAACGACGAAGCTGGCGACAAAAATGAACTGTTGCATTTTAGGTCGTCGCTGAGAACTCAGCCACGGAAATGTAAAATTCAGTTGCCATATGGCGACGGAATAGGCGACAGATTAGCAGAGATGGAGGGAACTAAAGGGGCGTAGGGGGCGACGGAATCTACATTTCGTTGCCATCCCACTGTTATATGAAAATAAATTTGTCTGCGACGGATTATCTGTCGCCATTTTTACCCTTTTTTAAAATAAATTTTTTGTTTTGCAAGTATCCCCAATTACACTGGATTTCATTTCCTGCAGGAAAATACATCGAGGATATTCAACAACCCACTCGATACCAATGCTTCACTCAAAGGTTTTTTAACCAATCCCAATCCACAAACAAGCCAAGCATCACATACAAACCAAATTCTTCTTAGTTTGGCATCACAATTCATGTCACATATTCATACGAACAATATGCAGTTCCTGAAAATATAAATATGCTTAACAACACCATGGCCAAGAGAGTAAAATAGATGCAAATACACATATATAAGGAAGGAATAGAGAGGGGAGAAGCAAGCAAATCAGGAATCAATCATCAAGATGAGTATCATCATACTCTTCATCCTCATCCTCGTCCTCATTCTCTTCGTCGTGTTATGAAGGATTAGTGAAGCGAGGTTGTAATTTCGAACTAGAAGCTTGTTATATTTGGAAAAAAGCTTGCATTTTCTAATTCATATTCATTTTTTGTTGGTTCATCATTTGATTGGACTTTTTTAATTGCTTATATTTGTCCATAAGTATCCGATACATTTCAGCTTGCGAAGTGAGCTCACCCCCAAGTTGATCACCATACCTTTTAGATCATTTAACTCCTGTTGGGATGGCGCCTGACTTGTACCTGTTAAAAACCATATATATGAAGTATACGTCATTAATGACAATGAGTTAACTTATCCTAATACGAATATTGCCTAAATTTATTATATCGGCTCGTTGGGAGGGACTGAAGCAAGAGGATTCTCTAATCTTGACAGCCTCATCTCCAATGCAGTAAATATGGTTCTTTTTGTTCGCATAGGCCTTCACCCACAACTTGTTTGGATTTGGAAGTGATTAAGATGGATCTTGGAAATTATCATCTGAGATCCCTTGAGAATTGATGATATTTTGAAATTCTTATTCAAAGGATTCCTACGATATCACAATATTTGCAAAAATCAAATATATCATACTTAATAAAAATGTATGAACCACTAATTAAGATTGACCATCGAGAATAATTTACGTATATTTGTTGTGATTTCTTATTAACCCAAGGTCCATCTTCTTGGCCGTGAAGTTTGTGAGTGCGAGTAAATAACTCCGCAAGTGATGACCCCGTCCCAAGTTGTTCCCTCTTCGTGTCAGATAAATTCAGAAAAGCACATTAACCACCACAGTCAAACAAATAACTAGAAAAATTTGTAAGATATACAGTTAGTTACCAGAGGCCTCCTATGCTCATGCATGGGGATTGAGCCACAAGTGTGGAGAGATGGTCCAAGAATATGTGGATCGCCAAGCACATCCTCTCGCATTGTTGTGGAGTACAAATTCTTCAAGAACTAACTCATCTCAATGAAACGTTTTAACACATCATCTGGGAGAACGCCAAATGTAATGGGTAACAGAGTTTCCATGAACATATTACAATCATGACTTTTCATATAGTTAAACTTTTTATCATTGGAGTCCACAATATTCCTCAAAATAGAGCAACATCTATCAGGCATGTTAAGTCCTTTTACCCATTCATACAGCTCTCTTCTTTATCCATAGCAACAATGAACCTCACTTTTGGTTTAACCATTTTGCAACTTGGGTCTAGCTGCAAATGTAATTCTTCCCTATCACATATATCTACAACATCAATTCTTGATTTGACATCATCCTTTATTTTTTCATGAACATTCCTAATAGTGTTAATGATGTTATCAAAGAAGTTTTTTCTCTATGTGCATGACATCCAAATTATGGCGGAACAACTAGTGTTGCCAGTTAGGCAACCCCCCAGAATATGCTCTCCTTCATCTAATTATACTCATTTTTCTTAAATCGCGGCATCTAAAAGTCACTGTCCGTCGTTACCATTGGGTAGTGTTCCACCTTAGCATAAAGATGTTCCCCATATATACGGCGAGGAGAACCCCCGGTAATAGTTCTGCCTTTTCTAGATGAGGTTCTGTTTCTTCTAATGTATAATTCCTTGGTAAGAAACACCGATGACAATCAAACTACAAGAATTTATCTCAATTCTTGAGTCTCAAAGCCTTCTGCTGTTTCTTACATATTGGACATGCCAATTGACCATTAGTACTCCACCTAGATAACATTCCATATGCCGAGAAATCATTGATGGTCCACATAAGTACAACCTTTATTTGAAATATCTTACCTGTAGGTACGTTATACGTTCCAATTCCAATATCCTAAAGCTCCTTTAACTCATCAATAAGAGGTTGTAAATATACATCTATTTTATTCTTGGGACTTTTAGTGTCGAGGATTGTATAAGTGAGGTGGTGTGGCCATACACATTTCAAAGGAAAGATTATAAGGTGTGACTACCACCTGCCAAGTGGAGTAAGATCTTTAAGACAAAGTGTAAGCATTAAATCCATCAGCATGTAAGCTAAGCCTAACATTCTGAGGCTTTGTAGCAAAATTAGGGTACTTCTTATCGAAAGGTTTCCATGCCACCCTATCTAATGGATGACACAAAATATTATCCTCCCCCGGTGATGTTAATGCCATCTCATGTGCTCTACAATGCTTCTTGATGCATACAACCTCTGAAGTTAAGGTTTCAACGACAAGTAATGCATCCTTGCATATGGTAATAAACTTTGATTTCTTTGTTACAACCTTTGCCTATTCCATCTTGAATACCTGCAAAACTTGCATGCTTCGAGGTTTGCGTCTTCTTCAAAGAAGATGATGCAACCTTTCTGCTAATAATTAGACCCGGCAAAAATTGACCAGACCTGAACCTGCCCAAAAGTTTTGTGTTCTGAACACGATTTTCTCGACCCGAATCCAAAATAAACTGAACCCGAAAAACCTGTAAATTTTTGGGTCAAACCCGACCCGACCCGAACCCGCCCGCTCGACCCGAATATTATATACTTACTTTTTATTTTCATTAATTTTTGCCTCTTAACAATAATAGTTTTTTATTATAACGAATCATTTAGAGAAATGTTATACAATTATCACATTGCTTCGCAAATTAGACCATGGTTCCTGTTTTTTTTCCCCCCATAAAACAACGTCATATACAACTTATAAATGGTACAATTTTAAAAAATGACTATGAAACAAACTCTAATATTAAGAAAAATAATTTAGAATTAGATAAGTATTGAAAATGTGCAAGGCATGCCATTATATTTTTGGTAAAATGAATACGTCTCATCGCATTTTAAATAAGATTATTTTATAATAATCTAAAATTTTGATTTTAAAATTAATAGATAATTATAATATCCTGCGCGTATATAATATTCTTTCGTTTGAATTCCTTCTAATTGGTCTTGAATCCGATGCAATGTTGGGCAATGGACCAACTTATGTTCGTATTAGGATTGACGTACTAATAAAGTATGCCTGATTAGGTAATGTTAGATTAATTAACGAAACATCAAATTATCAAACGGGCCATTAATGGGTTGAACCGCTCCGATTCGCTAACATGCTTTAGATGGGCCGGCCCATGAATGACCCGACCAATTATTAATATTTTGATATACGGGCCGACCCATCCAAACGTAACTCAGAATTTCATATATCATGTTAAAAATTTTGGATATTTTTGATATTCTTTGAAAAAATTACCATTACAATACTTGTTCATTAAACATAGACAATTTTAAGTAATAAATATGCTGAATTTTTGATTTTAATAAAAAAAGAAATAATTCACTAAAAAGGCACCCCAAACCCGTTGGGTTGATTTGAAACCCGTAAAATCGAAATACGCCCGCCCATATTTTACCCGAACCCGAAATACACCTGACCCGTATTTGACGCAAACCCGAATACACCCGACCCGTATTTGACCCGCTCGCCAGAATTGACAGGTCTAGTAACAATCAATGTGTATCACATCGTTCCCGAGATCTTTAACAACTTTGTTCGTCTGGCCATAGTTGTTTGACATGCGGTTGTTAGGTGGACACGTCTTTCATTAATTGAACAATTTTATTGAAACAGTTGTATGACATGTTATAATTAGACTTGATACTCAATAGCCGAACAACAACAGAGAGCTCACTATGGGTAGAATAGCAATCATATAAAGGTTGTGGAGCAGCTTGAACCATATTATAGAATGGTTCTTAACAAGTACTTCACTCTTCATCCCTTACGTTTTGATTTTCCAATACAGCATCACTAACCTTATACTCCATATGATCTACGTAACAGTCATTGTAGTCATGATTAGTATGACTTGAACCTCCAACTTCGGGCATTTCACTAGGAGAATATCCAAAATCATATTGTTCAAGTTCTACTTCTCCATGACTTATCCAATACCAATATCCTTTCACAAAACCTTTATGTATAAGATGCATCTTTACCTCATTGGGTGTTAAGTATACTCCTATTTTTACATTTCGCACATTAATATCTATACTTCCTCCCACTTTGGAACTCTACTTGCCTACATGCAAATGCGTCAAATTGATTTATTCCATTTAGAAATTCTCATGTATAACTGTTAAGATTAGACAATAATCTATTATACATCCACCAATAATATGGTGGGCCATTCATATTCTGCTCAAGCAACAATATTCATGCAAGTTATTAGATTAGTATTAATTTCAATTTATATAATTGTAATTATATAAATTTCTCAAATATGTATTACATATATTTTAATAGTCAAACACAACATACAACCCACATTGCAACATTAACTTTATAAATATTCATCTTCCACTCCATCTATTTTCTTACATTATGAACTTAAATATTTATTTAAAAAAAAAACTCTTAAGTACAAACAACAAGCATCAAGTCACATTGACATACAACCCACATTTAGCATTAACTTTACACCAACAATCTCATTGGAATACATCATCCACTATCAACAATTATTTCTTTTAAAGCATGCCAATTTTCAAAAACTACTCATTTTAACTCTCACCAATTTCACCTTCGAAATATAAATTTCAATAATTTTATAAATTTCTACTTATAAACTTCAACTAATATATTTCTATTCTTACAAATATCACAAAGCTCAGAATAGATTCAAACTTGAGCATTTCATTCCACCAACATATCACATTCTAATTACAATTATCAAACCTAAACCCTAAATTACATTGAAGAAGATGTTGAAGCAAATTGGAGTAATAACCTCACATAAATTTCACATTTTAACAAAACCATGAACTAACTATGAAATTTTAATAATCTAATGTTAAAATTTTAGGAATTAAAATTCAAAGAGGGAGAAAATTTACCTTAATTCGTGTGAAGGGGCGGCGGTGGGTGGCAGCGGTGGTAAGTTCGGTGGTCGGCGGTGGGCAGATGGCGGATGGGCAGGTGCAATAGGAGTTTCGGGCTCTTGCTCTCTCTCGGTGTGCACGAAACAAATGACGAAGAGAACCAAATCTGGTTCTCTTTAAACATGTGGGCGACGGAATGGCGACGAAAATTCCGTCGCCATTCAATTTGATTGGCGACGGAATTTTTGTCGCCAAATGGAAAAACATTTTGAAATTCTGTTTGGCAATGGAAATTCTGATGCAATGGTTAAAATTTTTGGGGATAGTTTTCAATTTCCTTCGCTGTTTCTGTCGCCAGTTTGATATATTTTTAGATTCCCGTCTTCTGTTGCCATTTTCGTCGCTAATTGATACGGATTTTTGTCCATCGCTATTTTCCGTCGTTATCAACGCTTTTCTAGTAGTGGCAATGAATGGTTATCAATTTTTTTTATAAATAAGAGCTATAAGGACTTTTATGGTCTTTACACCACTTATTTTAGTTATGTGAATCTATAAAAGAAATGATTTTAAAAGTTTGATTTCTAACTTTTAATTACATGTTTGATTGAATATAATATAATGCAAGTAACCTTGTAATGCAATTATCATTACATAATTTATGATAGTCATGATTACGAGGTAGTTGTTATTTGCAATATTCTCTTACACTCAAACAAGATAATGAAGCACAATCGCACACTTATGTGCATTACATGATTGTTCATATCCAATCAAACGTTACCTTAAGTCTGAACTATGTCATCTTTTTTCAAAAGAATATAATTTATTATTTATCATGTAGGTATTTCTTATGACAATATCAGTCTCTCTCTTTTTTTTCCCCCCAACTTTCGCTAATTGAATTTGTCAAAGTTGAAGCAGTACAAAAATGTGAAAAATACGATAAAAAATAGCTCAAATTTGCTGAGTAGAAAGCCACTGGAGACCATTGATGAAGGAGAAAATCACCATGTGCAAATCCCACTTGGCTGCGTTCAAAATAACACCACGTTGTACGTGACACTAATATAACACTAAACCAAAAAGCTAAGTACCGAGCACATGCTGTGAACCAAGAAAATTCATATAAAAACAAAAACTAATCAAAGTATATGACATCCAAAACAAAATCTGAAATAGTATGGAGGGCCGCCTACAATCTCATTGGAATATTGTTGTTCCATTCCATCTATCTTTTTAAATTACAAACCTAAATATTTATCAAAAAATTCTTAAGCACAAACAAAAAACATCGAGTCACATTAACATACAACCCACATTATAGCATTAACTTTAAAGCAACAATCTTATTGAAATACATCATCCACTATCAACAATTATTTCTTTTAAAGCATGCCAATTTTCAAAAATTACTCATTTTAACTCTCACCAATTTCATGTTCGAAATATAAATTACAATAATTTTATAAATTTCTACTTATAAACTTCAACTAATATGTTTCGATTCTTACAAATATCGCAAAACTCATAATAGATTGCAACTTGAGCATTTTATTGTACCAACATATCACATTCTAATTGATTACAATTACCAAACCTAAACCCTAAATTACATTGAGGAAGATGTTGAAGCAAATTGGAACAATAACCTCACACAAATTCCATATTTTAATAAAACGATGAGCTAACTATGAAATTTCAACAATCTAATATTAAAGTTTTAGGAACTAAAATTCAAAAAGGGAGAAAATTTACCTTAATTCGTGTGAAGGGGTGGCGATGCGCACACAGCAGCAGTTTTGGTGGACGGCGGTGGGCAAACAGTAAACGGGCAGGCACAATAGGAGTGTCAGGGCTTTCGCTCTCTCTCAGTGTGCACGAAACAAATGACGAAGAGAACCAGCTCTGGTTCTCTTTAAACATGTGGGCGATGGACTAGCCACGAAAATTCCGTCGCCAATCAATTCCGTCAGCAAACAGGAAAAAAAAATTAAAATTTCGTTTGGCAACAGAAATTACATCGCCATGGTTAAAATTCTGGCGACAGCTTTCAATTTCCGCCGCTATTTCCATCGCCAGTCTTTTATACTTTAAGATTCCCATTTTCCATCACCAATTAATACGGATTTTTATCCATTGCTATTTTCCGCCGTTATTCAGTGCTTGTTTAGTAGTGGTACTAATGAATGGTTATCAATTTTTTTTTAATAAATAAGATCTATAAGATCTTTGATGGTCTTTACACTACTTATTTTAGTTGTTTATATCTATAAAAGAAATGATTTTAAAAGTTTGGGTTCTAACTTTTAATTAGATATTTGATTGAATATAATATAATGCAATTAACCTTGTAATGCAATTATCATTACATAGTTTGTGATAATCATGATTACGAGGTCGTTGTCATTTGCAATATTCTCTTACAATTGAACAAGATAATAAAACACAATCACACACTTATACACGATTATTTTTTACATCCAACCAAACATGACCTTAACTCTTAAGTTTCAACTATGTCATCTCTTTGTGTCTCACTTATTTTTCCTTTCGTTTTGTTTTTCAAACATTTATATAGGTTTGCCTCAATTATTGGTTTCTGCCAGATCATTGCAGCTTCTCAGCACTTATTATGGAAGAAGTGTTAAAAAGTTCAATTAAAAGCAGAGAAAGATTAAAAGGAGGCACACATAGTGATAGATTTCCATGTTCATTGCATCAACGTATATGCTGCTTTACAACCCTCCTAACAAGGAATAATAGTAATATGAGCCTCGTTTTATATCGCAGTGTTTGTAGAATATTCAAATTTAGAAAAAGAAATTAGGTTGCCTACCACGTGTTTACGTGTAGTCGTGTAGACCATGAAGTCTAATGGTGGCTTGTTCACCCTTAGAAACCTTGCTAACTAAGAAAACCACTTTAGTTTTTAACATTAAATATAATAAAAGATAAATTCCTCTATATATTTTTTTTTTGGGCGATAAAGTCCTCTATATAGAGGACATATATATCAAGTCCTCTATATGAGCCAATTGCTTGCCAAATGCAGTGGCGAAGTCAGGAATTTAAAAAAAGGGGTCGAACATAAATTGGTAATTATGGTTGACTGATATTGTTCCCACCTTTTTTAATAAATAGTGAGTTTTCGAATTTAAAATTTGAAAGGAATGATGATTCTTTAGTTATCTTTTTGAAATATCTATATGTTCTGAGCCAGAATTCAAAATAACCTGCAAACTAAACAAATTTAGAATTAAAATTGGCAAATTAAATTCATAAATTCATACTAAAAAAGAAATTATCCTCAAGTTAAAAGATTAATCAACACATTCAACTAATGAGGTCAATTAGAGTGGTATCTTGTTGAAATGTTAATATATTTTAACCTAAAATTGAAATTAAACACACAAATTAAACAAATTTAGAATTGAAATTCACAAATTAAACTCAAAAAAATAAATTTACAAATTAAGGGTTGAATAACAAATTAAAGTCAATTAAAGTACTAAACTATAACTAGTAGATTTTGAACTTCAAATTGGAGAGATATCGCTTACCCAAAAAAAAAGTAAAAAAATTTGAAGAGATCAGGCGCTTCTACCATTAGGCTATACACATCTTTCGAGCATCTACTTGCCGCAATATTTATCGATCTCAAACTGTTTTTTAGTGTTGCAACACACTACTTTTTTTTTTTTTCCCAAGGTGGGAGAGAGGTCTCAGTTAACCCCATTGACACTACGCTCCCTACGCCTTTAATTGGTCAGATGAGTTGTTTATTAATCATGTAGAATAAATATATCTGCCATATCTTTATGGGGACCTAAGTAATCGGCACCATTAAATTAGTTCCAAAGAATCTGGTAACTAACTAGAAACTATGCAATCTAGCTTATTTGTTTTCCCAGTTGGATTAACCAAATTTTAAAGCTGATTCAATTAATCTAAAAATCACTTCAATTTTTGCAACTATAGTTCAGTTCAAAGTGTTTAAAATTATAGATCAGTTCAAAGGGCATTGAATTGGAATAAATTAATATATAATTGTTGAACTAACTGTATAAAGTTTTGATGATAACAAATCCAAGTGTAGCATACTTGCTTGAGTAATGTTGTTCCAAACAAGCTCTCCAAACAGGTCCTACACAATTGTTTGTATTGATCTTACTTACCTATTCTGTCTACTAAATGTTGAGAACAAGTTTTAAAGAACAGGTTCCAAGCTTCAGTGACACAAAGATCAGCACACAACAAATCTCGACAACAGCTGACTAAGTCTTAAAGACTAAGTTCCTACATTCTGCGATACAAGATCACCCGAGTAATCAAGGTGACCAAGGTGTTTGGAGTTGCACATCCATTCTTGACAAGATGACTGATTCTTACAACAAGAAGTCTTGGTTTGGTTTAGTTTTTATCTTTTAGACTCTTGTTAATATGCCAATCTTGAAAGTCTCAATTTAACACTTCTTAAAACGGTTTTCGACATTTGATTCAGAACACCATTTCCAAACAACCCTGCAAACAGGGTGCCTAGGG
The DNA here is from genome assembly GCA_029747015.1 of Carnegiea gigantea. Classification (NCBI taxonomy): domain Eukaryota; kingdom Viridiplantae; phylum Streptophyta; class Magnoliopsida; order Caryophyllales; family Cactaceae; genus Carnegiea; species Carnegiea gigantea. The sequence goes on from JAKOGI010002149.1 coordinate 72,852, forward strand.
TGTTCCTAAAACTGCAGCGGCCACATCCGTTTTACCTGAAAATTTCTTTTGGTTGGCTGGCTGCTCTAAGAATCCTTTTATGAAATCCTAGGCTGATTAGTTAAGTCCTAAAAAGATTATTATTTATTATATATATGTAGCAGATTGCAAAACCATTTTTGCTAGAGATTTTTCAAAATCCGAAAAATCTTTATTCCTTATTTTTAGGCCATGATTGATTCAAATTTTGAAACCAAGATTTTTATCCTTTTTTGGGCTAAATTACACGGCTATATTAAGTGGCTGAATCAGTTTTTATCCCGTGAGTATCAAATCCCTATATTTTAGGAGAATCTTATCTTCTTTGTTCCTAACCTTTGGAAATCTGAAGAAATCTCCTAAGCTGCTAAAATCAGAAGATTTTTTCTATCTTTTTTGAAGGAGTTAGCTGTTGGGTTTGCCTGCTTAAATAAAAAAATCTTTTCACTCCTTTCGGCAGAGAGATACACAAGGGAAAAATCGATTTTTCACAGAGCATTGAGAGCTTTCTAAAGCTACATTTCAAAAGAGAAAACCGTGATAAGATTGTGCAAAAATTGAGCTTTCAAAACTATTAGCATACTAGGACTTTATTGTACCTTACATCTGCTTAAGTCAGAAGCACCCCAGTAAGGTGTTTTGTATCCTTGATCTCAGATCAAAAGTGAGTGAGTGTGTCCTTAGTCGTGTGGACTTTGGATGTGTCCAATCTAGAGAGATTTGGACGTGGTGTAACCTGTCTTAGAGAAGAAGGTTACGTGGGTTACAAGTTGTAACAAGGAGTGTTACTTTTGTAACGTGTTCAGCCCGTTAGTGAAGTGGTTAAATCCTACATGAGGTAGGTCGTGGTTTTTCACACCTCAGTTGGGCTAGAGGTGTTTTTCACGTAAAAATCGTGTGTGCTTTATTTCCGCATTTATCTACTTGATTTTCACTTCTGAACCAATTGGGAACAGCCGCTGCAAACAAGGTCCAAGACTGTTCGTCATTCAGAAACAGTCTCTGCAATCAGGGTCTAAGGCTGTTTGTCAGTAAATAGGCGAAAATCGGACACCACAATTCACCCCCTCTCTTGTGGTCGTGTACTCTTAGAATTCAACAAGTGGTATCAGAGCAGGTTCTCTTCTAAAAGGTTAACACATTGAGAGATTCTGAAAATGAGTACACCACAAGGCATACTTGAGGGCCAATCCATCACTCGACCACCTTATTTCAATGGCCAACACTACAGTTGATGGAAGAACAGGATGGAGAACTATATACAAGCAGAGGATTACGAGTTATGGATGCTCATCAAGAACGGACCCCTTGTTCCCACGAAAGTTCTTGAAGATGGAAAAAAGGTTCCCAAAGATCCTACTGAATATGATGCTGAGGATTACAAGAAAATGGAAAAGAATGCCAAGGCCAAGAAACTTCTCTATTTTGGCCTAGGACCCGATGAATATACTCGCATCTCAGAATGTGAGTCAGCTCAAGAAATATGGAATGCTTTACAAGTATCTCATGAAGGAACAAGTCAAGTCAAACAATCACGCATTGAGTTACTCATGAGACAATACGAGTTGTTTGATATGGGTGATCGTGAGAATGTGATGGATATGTATACCCGCTTCACTCACATAACGAACGAGTTAAAATCCCTGGGAAAATTCTTCACCACTGAAGAGTTGGTAAGGAAAATTTTAAGGATTTTGCCTCGATCATGGGAAGCCAAGGTAACAGCCATCCAAGAAGCCAAAGACATGAACAAGATCATCCTAGACGAGTTGATTGGTAATCTCCAAACATACGAACTGAGAAAAAATTCTCAACAGAAAGAGGAGATGAAGAAAGATCGAGGACTTGCCTTAAAAGCACAAGAAGATGATGATTCTGATCTTGAGGAAGAAGAGATGGCCATGATGACTCGAAAGTTCAAGAAATTCTTCAAGAAAGTTAAAGAAAACAACAAAAGGAAGGATTTCAACAAAACCAGAAACACCCCCCGAGAACAGTTTACTGGGTGTTTCAAATGTGGCAAAACAGACCACATAGTGAAAAACTGTCCCTTACTTTGAGAAGAGTAAGAGCACGAACACCCCAGGAAACAAGGTAGAAAACAAGTTGCAAACAGTTCTGGGAAATGATTCTCGAAAGCAATGCTGGCTGCCTGGGGTGACTCCTCTGAAGATGAAGAAGAGTCTGAAACTGATGAAGGTGCTGTAGCTCTCATGGTACAAACTGACACGGATTTAGATGATGAGTCAACAAACAGCCTTACTGATCTCAAGAACAAGGCTGAAGTGAGAGAGAACAACCCAGCAAACAACCCAGCAAACAGCCTAGGGAACAACCTTGAAAACAAGCAGCTGTGGTATGTTGATAGTGGGTGTTCGAGGCATATGACCGGTGAAAAATCCAACTTTCTCTCACTTACAGCTTCGGATGGTGGGAGTGTGGCGTTTGGAAACGGCAAGTCTGGGACAATTGTCGGTATAGGTAGGGTTGGTGAGTCCCATTCCCACTCAATTGATAATGTCTATCTAGTTGATGGCTTAAAGCACAATCTGCTTAGTGTGTCCCAACTGTGTGATAAAAACAACCTAGTAGTGTTCTCATCAACACGTTACTTGGTTGTAAACTCAAACACAGGAGATGTCGTATTAAGGGGGAAGCGACACAAAAATATTTACAAAGTATGTATTTCCACACTTCCCCAAAACAATCTGACTTGTTTGAGTGCCTTGAATGATGATGTAATGCTCTAGCACAAGAGACTAGGTCATGCAAGTCTATCTCTTCTGAACAAACTTGTTTCTAAAGACCTAGTTGTTGGACTACCTTCCATCAAATTTAATGATGACAAGGTATGTGGAGCTTGTGCAAAAGGCAAACAAGTTAGATCGTCTTTTAAATCAAAAAATTGTGTTACCACTACCCGACCTCTCGAAATGTTACACATTGATCTATGTGGTCCTATGAGGATAGCAAGTAGAGGTGGGAAGAGGTATGTGCTGGTTGTAGTGGATGATTACTCTCGATTTACTTGGACCCTGTTCTTGGCATCCAAGGATGAAACTTTTGAGAATTTTATTGCCTTTCTCAAAAGGGTTAAAAGGAGAGTAGGACACTCTTTAGTTAGTTTAAGGTCTGATCATGGTACTGAATTTGAAAATACAAGCTTTACAAACTATTGTAATGCACATGGTATTGATCATAACTTCTCAGCCCCAAGAACACCCCAACAGAACGGGGTGGTTGAGCGCAAAAATCGCACCCTAGAAGACATGACTAGAACAATGCTTATTGCTAGTGGTCTTCCTAGGAACTTTTGGGCAGAAGTTTTAAACACATCATGCTACATTATAAATAGATGCATGATCAGACCTATCTTGAACAAAACTCCTTATGAACTTTTCAAAGGCAGAAAACCCAACATTACGCACCTGAGAACATTTGGTTGCAGGTGTTTTGTGCATAATAATGGGAAGGATGCCTTAGGAAAGTTTGATCCTAGGAGTGATGAGGCAATATTTCTCGGCTACTCCTCTCACAGTAAGGCTTACAAAGTGTTTAACAAAAGAACCTTATGTGTTGAGGAAAGTGTGCATGTGCTTTTTGATGAATCTAACTCGTTGAGTGAGAATGATGCACAGGAGGAAGAATTTAAATTAGGTCTTGTTCGAAAAGAAGTGTTGCTCCAAGGTAGACAAGGTAAGAACACCTTGGAGAAAACAACTCCTGAAGGTGTTCCTCAGAACGACAGGCAAGGTGAGAACCAAACAGGGGAAAACACCGCTGAACCCTATTCGGGACAACACCAGTCAGGTTCCTCAGGAACAGGCTCGGGCACTGATTGTGAGCCTGAGTCTCCAAGTGTTCCAGTTAGAGTAGAGCATGTGTCTGTGGATCCACTTACTCCACGGCCATGGAAGCACCAACGTTCGCACCCTCTTGAGCAAATTTTGTCTGATATTAATACTGAAGTGCAAACTAGGTCAAAGCTTAAAAATTTTTGTGCTTTCTATGCATTTCTCTCTAACATTGAGCCAAAGAATGTGAATGAAGCTCTTGCAGATTCAGATTGGGTCACAGCAATGCAAGAAGAACTTCACTAATTTGAAAGGAACAAGGTATGGCACCTTGTACCCCAGCCTGCAGATAGAACAATCATTGAAACCAAGTGGGTGTTTCGGAACAAGCTGGACGAGTCCGGAACTGTCACTAGGAACAAGGCACGGTTGGTGGTTCAAGGCTACAATCAGGAAGAAGGGATCGATTATGAAGAAACCTTCGCACCTGTTGCTAGGATTGAGGCCATTCGTATCCTAATAGCCTTTGCAGCTCATATGGAGATCAAGCTATATCAAATGGATGTCAAAAGTGCATTCCTAAACGGATACCTTAAAGAAGAGGTGTATGTCAAACAACCCCCTGGTTTTGAAAACAGTGAATTTTCAAACCATGTTTTTCAACTTGACAAAGCTCTTTATGGTCTAAAACAAGCTCCTAGAGCTTGGTATGAACGATTGTCAAGCTTTCTACTTGAAAATGATTTTAGAAGAGGCAAGGTAGATAATACCTTGTTTCTAAAATCTAAGGGGGAACATCTGTTGATTGTCCAAGTATATGTTGATGACATCATATTTGGGGCAACTCATCATGATTTATGCAATGAATTTTCAAAAATGATGAGGAGTGAGTTTGAAATGAGCATGATGGGTGAGCTTAACTTCTTCTTAGGCTTACAGATCAAGCAAACTTCAAACGGCACCATGATCTATCAACAAAATTATATTAAGGAACTATTTAAGCGTTTTGGAATGGAGTCGGCCAAGCCCATTGATACTCCCATTTCGCCTTCTACCAGGTTGGTAATGGATGATGGGAGTCCCTCAGTTGAGGAGAAACTCTATAGGGGCATGATAGGGTCACTCTTATACCTTACCGCTAATAGGCCCGACATTGTTTTCAGTGTTGGTTTATGTGCCCGTTTTCAGTCTAATCCTAAAGAAACTCACCTTAAGGCTGTTAAACGGATACTAAGGTATTTAAAACATACACCTGATTTAGCTCTATGGTATCCTAGAGGTTGCAATTTTGATCTTGTTGGATATGCTGATGCTGATTATGCAGGCTTCCTGGTTGATAGAAAAAGCACCACAGGTATGGCTCATTTCCTTGGACCTTGTTTGGTATCTTGGGCAACCAAGAAACAACATTCAGTTGCCATGTCCACAGCAGAAGCTGAATATGTTGCAGCTGCTTCATGTTGTGCTCAATTGCTGTGGATAAGACAACAACTCAAGGACTTTTGTGCTGACACTGGATGCATTCCTATCTTTTGTGATAACACTAGTGCAATTAACATTGCCAAAAATCCGTGTCAACATAAAAGAACAAAACATATTGACATTCGACATCATTTCTTGAGAGATAATGTTGAAAAGGGTTTGATTTCAATGAATTTTTGTACCACAGAAAATCAAATTGCTGATATATTCACTAAGGCACTAGGTAGAGATCAATTTGAGAGAAATAGACTTGAACTAGGTTTGGTGAAAACAACCTAAGAAACCTGTTCTCTCCCCCTATTCGCAACTCTTATATGCTGCGGATGCAATTTTGTCCATAGCAATGTTTGCAGTCGAATCTTTGTGCTATTTGTGTATATATATAGATTGCAGAATGCAGATGCGTGTTAAAAGCCAACATGATTGGGCTTGTTACTCTTATTACCGATGATTAGTATTCAAGAACAAGCAGCAAGAATAGGTACGCTCCTTGATTATTAGTATGTGAAACAAGTTGTGTCTAGACTTTAAATTTTCCTCCTTCCCGAGGTATGCGCGGGCGGCTAGTAATGATCTACCCGTTGTAATGGGTAAATCTTTAAAGATTTGTCATGCTCTCTCTCTTTAAATCTCCAAATCTTTGCCTCTCCCTCTCATCACACCTCTCTCTCTCTCTCGAATACCCGGCAATTTCCTTTCACTCAAACCCTAATCTCTCTCCAACTCTTGCTCAAATGGCTTCCTTCAACGGCTCTGGAAGTTCTGGTTCAAAATCTCAGGGTAGCAGGGCACCCGCACCAGCCTCACGAACAGGTCCTGCCCCTGTTGCCTTCTCACCGTTTTTAATGGCGATTCTAGAAGGTAAACCTTCCACTCCTCCTCGCCCAATCAGCTTCAAACCTTTTGGATTTTTGAAGAGTGTTGACCTGAAATCAGTGGGCTTGGGTTTGAAAGATATTCCCTACCATTTTGGTTGGGAATTGGTGGTGTTTGAGGGATCGACTGTTTGTCCCCTCACTGAAAAGAACTTTGCTTCAACTGGGGAAATTGGTGGCAATCTTGGGTCCCAAGATGAAGCCTTTGAGTCCCATGTTGGTTTCTTTGATTTCTCTGAGCCCTGTTCTTTCGGGCTGTTTCCTGAAAAAGAAACAGTACCCGAAACAGGATCTGAGTCCTATGAGGAGGTGTTTAAGGACGATTTGGGAGTTGGTCTTCAAGGAGACTCGGCTGAGCAGTCTCTTGAGGCAGGGGGAAGTAGTGGCATGGACATCCCTCCTGCAGCAACCGAATCAGTGACTCCGGTTCCTCAATCCGAAGAGAAGAGAAAAAGGGTCAAAACAGTGGCTAGGCGTAGCAGAATGCCTAGATCAAGGCCACAACCAAGGCCTCAAACCTCAAAAACCTCAGCCCCCTCTCCTCCAAAGACTGCCCAACCAACCCGCAAATCTACCCGAATTGCTTTTCAGTCTACTCCGCGTACCACAAAATCAACTACTCCGGTAATAGAGGAAATTTCCTCTTCCTCTGAGGATTCTTCAGATTCCTCTGCTACTGAGAACACCCTCTTTGAACAGGGGACCCCGGTGTTCTCCGAGTCCTCAGAAGAACAAACTCAATCTCCTCCTCCTCCTTCCAAGAAAACCTCCACTCTCCCCCCTCGCAAAAGAAAGACCTCTACTGCTCCAGTCTCAAAATCAGCTAAACCCGAGACTGCTTCTTCTGTTCCTCCTCCCAAAAGAGCCAAAAAGTCTACTGCCTCTCCTGTTTCTACCAAGATTGCGCATCTGCTTAAGCGCAATGTAGTTAGGGGGAAGATAGTGAGAGCTCAATTTTTTCGAGGAACAGGGGTTGGGGGTGTTCCTACAGAAGCTGCGTGCCCAGAACTGGCTGGACCTCTTCACGAACACCCAGTTGGGGTGTTCTGTACCAGAATTGGCTAAGTTCTATGCAAATTGTGCCGTCACCGAAGGGGTGGTGACAAGTAAAATTGGTGATACACAGGTGCAATTTGATGCACAAACTCTGGGTACGATTTTGGGTGTTCCCTCACTTGGCTTTGATGTGTATGTAAGGGTGGATAAGTCTGTCCTAGGGACAGCCAGGCTACTGGAGCTTTCACAGCGGTTGAGTCAAAACCAGGGCCTGCAAACACCCACATCCGTGAAGAAGGGTGAGATGACCTCTCTGCACCAACTGCTCTTTATGTTTGTCATAAAGAACATCATCCCAAGAGGTCAAGGTAGAAACCAGGCTGATGCTCTTGATCAGTGCCTGGTGGATCTTTTGGATAGGGAGGAACCCATCAACCTTCCTGTTCTTATGATCCGCCATATTGGGCGTATTGCAAACACCACCCGGCACATGATCTTGGGTATGGTTTTCTACTGACGAGGGTTTTTGAGCACTTTGGGATAGAGCTCAAAAGGAGGGTGACTGCTCAAGTGATTGATGAGATAGGGAGTGACACCTTCATGGGGTGTGGATATACTCTGGTTGAGGGCTCGGTCTCTAAACATGGGAGCCGAACACCCAGACCGCCTGTTTCTGGGAGGTCATCAGTCAAAGTTGAGGCTGTTTTAGAGGATAACTCCCTCCTCAAGGATGAGCTCACAGCCGTCAAGGCTGCCCTGGAAGAAGAGAAGGCGCTATCTGCCAAGCGTCATGAAGATCTCTTTGCCCTTCTCTCCTCCCTCGCTACCAAACTCCCTCCTCCGCAGTCGTAATCACCTCTTGTAACCTGTTCTCATAGGATGTTTCCTAGAGTTATCTTCCCCGTCTCTTTCTGTGTTTCCTTTCGGACTTTCAATGACATATCTGGTTCTGTTATATCTTGCTTATCTCTTGCTATGTCTTATGTGATTCACTTGTAAACACCATGTTCTGACTGTTGTTTGTGCCTTTTTAATGATGCCAAAAGGGGGAAGATAAGTGGGCCATTGACCTAGGTTGAGTTGAACGGTTGAGTCATTAGTCTTTATACTTACATATATTTTTTGACTTAACTGACCTAGCATCTGTGTGGATATATATCAGCACTCAAGTCACTTACAAAGGCACTTACGAAAATAAAATTTTTCTCTTATCAATATGGTCACTTGGTTTGTCATCATCAAAAAGGGGGAAATTGTTGAACTAACTGTATAAAGTTTTGATGATAACAAATCCAAGTGTAGCATACTTGCTTGAGTAATGTTGTTCCAAACAAGCTCTCCAAACAGGTCCTACACAATTGTTTGTATTGATCCTACTTACCTATTCTGTCTACTAAATGTTGAGAACAAGTTTTAAAGAATAGGTTCCAAGCTTCAGTGACACAAAGATCAGCACACAACAAATCTCGACAACAGCTGACTAAGTCTTAAAGACTAAGTTTCTACATTCAGCGATACAAGATCACCCGAGTAATCAAGGTGACCAAGGTGTTTGGAGTTGCACATCCATTCTTGACAAGATGACTGATTCTTACAACAAGAAGTCTTGGTTTGGTTTAGTTTTTATCTTTTAGACTCTTGTTAATATGCCAATCTTGAAAGTCTCAATTTAACACTTCTTAAAACGGTTTTCGACATTTGCTTCAGAACACCATTTCCAAATAACCCTGCAAACAGGATGCCTAGGGTGTTCCTGAAACTTGCAGCGGCCACATCCGTTTTACCTGAAAATTTCTTTTGGTTGGCTGGCTGCTCTAAGAATCCTTTTATGAAATCCTAGGCTGATTAGTTAAGTCCTAAAAAGATTATTATTTATTATATATATGTAGCAGATTGCAAAACCATTTTTGCTAGAGATTTTTTCAAAATCCGAAAAATCTTTATTCCTTATTTTTAGGCCATGATTGATTCAAATTTTGAAACCAAGATTTTTATCCTTTTTTGGGCTAAATTACACGGCTATATTAAGTGGCTAATCAGTTTTTATCCCGTGAGTATCAAATCCCTATATTTTAGGAGAATCTTATCTTCTTTGTTCCTAACCGTTGAAAATCTGAAGAAATCTCCTAAGCTGTTAAAATCAGAAGATTTTTTCTATCTTTTTTGAAGGAGTTAGCCGTTGGGTTTGCCTGCTTAAATAAGAAAATCTTTTCACTCCTTTCGGCAGAGAGATACACAAGGGAAAAATCGGTTTTTCACAGAGTATTGAGAGTTTTCTAAAGCTACATTTCAAAAGAAAAAATCGTGACAAGATTGTGCAAAAATTGAGCTTTCAAAACTATTGGCATACTAGGACTTCATTGTACTTTACATCTGCTTAAGTCAGAAGCACCCCAGTAAGGTGTTTTGTATCCTTGATCTCAGATCAAAAGTGAGTGAGTGTGTCCTTAGTCGTGTGGACTTTGGACGTGTCCAATCTAGAGAGATTTGGACGTGGTGTAACCTATCTTAGAGAAGAAGGTTACGTGGGTTACAAGTTGTAACAAGGAGTGTTACTTTTGTAACGTGTTCAGCCCGTTAGTGAAGTGGTTAAATCCTACACGAGGTAGGTCGTGGTTTTTCACACCTCAGTTGGGCTAGAGGTGTTTTCCACGTAAAAATCGTGTATGCTTTATTTCCGCATTTATCTACTTGATTTTCGCTTCTGAACCAATTGGGAACAGCCGCTGCAAATAAGGCCCAAGACTGTTCGTCATTCAAAAACAATAATTAAGTACGGAACCTTTTTTTTCCCAAAAGAATATAGTTTATTATTTATCATGTAGGTATTTCTCATGACAATATCAGTCACTTTTTTTTTTTTTTTTCAGTTCTTACTGCGGCAATCTTATTGCCGACCCTTCATGCAGGAGATGTGCTGCGGGGGAAGAGAACACACTGCATATGCTTCGGGACTGCGAGGCAGCTAAGAAAATCTGGGAACAACTTGTCCCAGCCGGATATCATGCAACGTTCTTTACCACCCAGCTCCGAGACTGGATGTTAATGAACCTTAAGCAACTGAAGGCAAATAAACACAAGGGGCCTGCAAAGTTCGCCACTACAATTTGGTGGTTATGGCGGTGGAGAAATATACGATGTTCTGAGAATACAGATTTGAGCCAAGGAGACTACGTGAATTTATATTGGAATGTAGTAGGGAAATCGCAAAAGCAATGCATACCCTACCTCAAGGATTGAATTACTTCCTAGAATCAAGAGGTGGATTAGGTGGCCGGCTTCCTCTGACGGACGGGTTAAACTTAATGTCGATGGGGCTTCATGTCGTAGTCAGTGGATTCGTGGATGCACGGCTAGCTTTGGCATTTGGTCATCTGTTAAGGTGGAGTTACTTGCTCTTCTTCAAAGCCTTCGGATCGTATGGATGTGTGGGGTTAAGAAGCTCCTAATAGAGGTTGATTCAGTGACAGTGCTCAACAAAATGCAATCCCCAGCGAGACCCCACCACCTTCTCTATTTCATTATCGATCAAAGAGTGTCAGGCCTACATCTATAACGTACAATGGAGAATGGTCATGGACCATTGCTATTGTGAAGCCAATAGAGTAGCCGATCAACTCGCAAATTTGGGAGTAGAACAACAGGAGTCGTTTATCTTGTTTGACCACTCCCCATTTCAATCAAACTTAATTTAGTGGAAGATATACTAAGTGTAACTCATTCCCGCCTTATGCGTAGTTATAATAAAATTTAGGGGCATTGCCCCTCGTTTTGACCCCCCAAAAAAAGCTGCAAACCATGCAACCTAGCTTATTGTTTTCTCAGTTGGAGTAACCAAATTTTAAAACTGATTCAATTAATCTAAAAATTACTTTAATTTTTAGAACTATAGTTCAGTTCAAAGGGTTTAATTTTTACAATTATACTTGAGTTCAAAGGGCGTAGAAGTGAAATAAATTAATATATAATTAAGCACTGAATTTTTTTCAAAAGAATATAATTTATTATTTATCATCTAGGTATTTCTTATAATCATATCAGCCCTTTTTTAACTTTCGCTAATTAAATTTGCCAAAGTCAAAGCATGCAGTGCAAAAATTTGAAAAATACGATAAAAAATTGCTCAAATTTCAAAGTACATCGGAGACCATTGATAAAGGAGAAAATCAGCATATGCAAATTCCACTCGGTTACGTTCAAAATAACACCACATTTTACGTGATACTAATATGATATGAAATCCAAAAAACAAAAGAAAAAGAAGAAAGAACTAAACGAAAAAGCTAAGTGCCACGCACATGCAGTGAACAAGAAAATATATATAAAAACAAAAACTAATCAAAGTATATGACATCCAAAAGGAAATTTGAAATACTACGATTCGACATTCGAGAGGGCCGTGTGCCCTAAGTGCTGAAAAAAATTTGTTCGATTCAATTACCTGAATTCGTTCGATCCAGAAAAGAGTGGGTATGGTCACAAAATTTACGTCCGGATTTAAAATTTGAACAAATGGTCATGTCCAAATTTAAAACTGGCTCAACTGGGGTTGTTCGAATTTTTGAATCATTTCAAGTTCGGACGAATTCGGACAATCGGACAACTGAATTCGGGCATCGGATGATTACGTTTTTGTGTAATTTTAGTCCAAAATTCCTAGAAAATTCTATAAAAACAACTTCGGATAATTGGGTTCAGATATTGGAAAATCGGGTTCGGGTTTGGTCATACAAAATTTCGGTCGAAATGTTCTAAGATCATATAATAAATTCGAACAACTGGATCCGGACATCGGACGTTTGGATTCGGATCTGGAGCGTCTAACCAGAGTGTCCAATTTATAATCCGAACAATTTCTGGATATAAAGTTTTTGTTTGAGTGTCTGATTTGTCCAGACTCGAATCGACCCGGACCTGAATTTTTACCAACCCTAGTGTATATATATTGATCCTCAGATAATTTGTGAAGAGCTCGTGTCAGATATCCAAGCTACTCTGGATTTTGCTTTTGGAGATTAAATCCAGGTATCATTAGTTACGTTCCCTACTTTGCTTCTCTTGTGGTCTTTCCATGCACCTATCTAATCTCCACTATTTAATTTCCTGTTTTATGATAAAGTTTTGGTTACTAGTAGTTATCGAAATTGATGCCTTGAACATGTCAGACATGAAGTACAACTTAAAGCAAGTTACCCAGGCCTTTGGAATACTTATTGTTATATCTATTCTATAAAATCAGGTGATTTCTTTGAGTGTTAGCTAGTTTAACTGATAAAATTCGCTAGAGATTTATAGGAGGTACTTTGATTTCTATCATGCTTTTATCAATGCCTCTGTGCAATTTTAAACCATTTTTTCTAGTAGTTCTTTAAGTATTCTATTAGGAATTCTTACAGCACCACTCGATCTGATCAGTCTTGTAATCTTGGCTTTTAATTTTCAGCGGTTCCTGTCATAGCTCTTGACATAAGATTGAAAGCGCCATGTTAAACATTGTGAAAGAGGAGTTCACTTTTCCTGAAGAATCTCGTCCATTTAATGTCTGCCATACTTCGTCAATCGTCGAGGTCACTGCTTATGACAATACATAATTTTGGTCTATTATTTCAATTGTAGGTTCATTTTTAACTGTTAGTAAAGGGTTTTTTTTTTTTTTTTGGGGGGGGGGGGGGGGGGGGGGGAAATTGGGTTTTGTAGATTGAGAAGGACCAGTTTTTGGTTGCTTACTGGGGAGGCTCAAACGAGGGAGCACCTGATGTGAAGATTTATACGCAAAGATATAGAAAGGTCAGCAAATTTAATATATTAACATGATTTCTCTATTTCTGTGTAACTTTGAATTTCTGTAACTTGTTTGCTGATTTTATTTATCAACCGAACATTACGAATTGTCCATGGCTGGTTAATTTTTGTTGAAACAAGAATTGACATGTACCAAACTAACCATGATCTAAAAATTTCCCAACCAGATCTGTTTTGCTAATGTAAACAACCTATTAGATAAAGATCTGTGCATGATTGAACGCAATAAACTTTACCGATTTTGAGCTAGACCTAAATTCAAGCACCATAACCAAATCTATAGTTTGTTAGTGTGAACTTATTGAATCAGTAATTGGGCCATTCAGACCCCAGATTGCACGCTTCGTCTACCAGGTCCAGATTTTTGTCGCGCGGTTACATATAGTTTTTGATCAATCATGAGAAGTGACTTGTAAACCTTGTTTGTTTACTTGTTGGGTAGGATGGTTCTTGGGACTCTCCTGTGGTGGTTGAAGAAGGGCCAAACATTGCGCTTTGGAGTCCCGTACTGTTCAAAGTGCAAGATCAGCTGCTAATGTTTTTCAAAATTGGTCCAGGCTTTCAGACGTCGGTTTCTTACTTTCTTCACTCTTTCTTGCTGCCAACTTGCGTACTTTTAATTATCTGTCTTTCTGTAGCTTGATTCATATGGGAATAGCTACTAAAATGTTTGAGACTTTCGCTTACTCCTGGTACTGCTGAATACAATTTTAGTTGGACTGGTTGTATGAAGCGCTCATTTGATGGCGGTTTAACCTGGTCTGAACGAGAGCAGCTCCCTGCTGGTATAATGGGACCTGTCAAAGCCAAGGTCAGAACCACTCCTAAGCTTATGTAACTATATATTTTCATCTTTGTAATGTATTAGAAGAGAAGATCGGACACAAGACCTTCAATTTTATGGATTAATTTTACGCGACCATTTTTTCTTGTGTGCAGCCTCTTCTGCTAGATGATGGAAGACTAATATGTGGATCATCAGTGCAAAGTTGGAATGCTTGGGCTTGTTGGGTTGAGGTACCCGTACATAAAATCTGCTAACATTTCTCAAATAGGATACAATCTACCATACCATTATTCCAGCCTAGAGTTAACGCAAATTCCTGCTTCATGCACGACCCTTAGTTTTGCATGGTTGAATTCAGATCACTGGAGACTTAGGTAAAACATGGAGCAAGAAAGGGCCGATTCAGATCCCAAACGTAAACATGAGTGTGATTCAACCAGTGCCATACAAGACAGACAATGGCAATCTTCGCATTCTGATGAAATCTCACCATGACATTGGTGGCCGAATTTGTATGTCTGAGTCTAAAGATGGCGGCCACACTTGGAGTCCTGCAATGTTAACACAACTCCCAACTGGTGATGCTGGTACGTATGGCTCTGTTTCTTCATCTTATGTCCAATGTAAGGCCTTACTGGTGGATAATTTGTGAGAATTCTTGTAAGTGCTCATTTACCCTTTAAGACATGTTCAGCCCATGGGATATTGACTACTAGCACAACGACTAGCAAGTTATTAAAATTGAGGGTCTAGCTTTTCTTTTCAAAACCGTGTCGAAATTGAGCGTCCAACGTCTAGCAACTACACGTTGTCCTCTAAATATAACTTCCAAAACTGAAAAGGCATTATATGAAACATCCTCAAAAAGGGCTAGCTAATAGGGTTATCTAAAATAGCCGAGGGATTATGGGGCGATAAGGTAGAGCAATATTCTGCGTTGAAATTAAACTTGACCGAGCCTTTTTAAATAAGCAAGTTGTATGTCTCCAGTAATTTTGGTTTAACAGATCCAAAATTTAATTGGATGTTGCCAAATTAGACCATACCATTTTATCATATTGCGTCGACTTTGGTCATTTGTATTGTACTCTAACTCGGACAACCATGGTTTGATGAATTAAACTAGCCATTGATGCGGTGAAGTTAGAGGATGGACGTCTTCTGGTGGCTCACAACGCGACTTCAAGAGGAACACTGAAGATTGCAGTGTCGTATGATGATGGTGATTCATGGACTGAGGCTTTGACGCTAGAAGACACTCAAGGAATGGAATTCTCTTACGCTTCCATCATTCAGGATAGTGATGGTTTTGTTCATGTCACTTATACTTACAAGAGGTTACAAATTAAGGTACCTTCATTACCTTTAACTCTCCTTAATTACTTCTCACTTTTCTTTAATCGACCAACAAGTTTCTTAAATACCATGATACAATTGTTGATTGAATGGCTTACTTGACTGTTTGCCGCGACACTTATTTTTACAATGCCAAAAGCATATGAATTTACATACATAGCGCGAGTCCTTATCACAAAAAAAGGAAAAGCAGGGCAACGGCCAACGGGTAAAAGTTCACGAATTTACATTCATATCCCTGGTCATCTATGAATTTACATTCATGTCTCTAGTCCTCTATCGGCTTGCTAGTAAATCTAGACTCTTAGCAAACCAATCTTTTGTCGGGTAGGTTGCTAGTAAATTCATAGAGGACTAGAGATATGAATGTACAAAAAATAAAATAAAAATCTAAAGAATTTCTGATAAAAAGTTCTAGGAAATTAAGATTAGGTTATGATGTGTATATGTGTAGAGATGCCAATATAGAGTAATTATATTATTGTTTTTGCAGCATGTTGTTCTTCAACCGTCATGTTGCAACCCAGAAGATCAAAACATGATGGCGATGGCGGCGGCGGTGGCTACGGACGTAAAAGAGGTGGTGAATGTGGCGCAACGAATCATTAACTAAAGGGATACGGCTCTCCTTTTATATTTTTGCGTGAGAAATAATGATTGGAGAAATTAAATAGATGTTTACGTTGTCCAATAATTTAAAATTTGATATTGATCAATAATATGAAAAAGACCAAAAAATTGCTTTGCTCAACTAATTTAAATCTAGTAATAAAGCTTTGGAGCTCACTCTTTGTTGTTGCTCACCCAAAAATGTTGTGAGTTCTCTAATGTTATTATTGGTGGTGCTCATGGTGGTTGTTTTTATGTTTTTATTTTCATTTTAACTTTTTTCTTTTTTGTGTTTGCGTGGGGTTGAAAGTGTTGGACTATGCTTTGTTGAGCTTAATTCTACTTAAGTAATTAGTACATATAAATTGATTTAAATGATTTAACATTTATTTTTTTAAGTAAGTCTTTGATTTAATTAAGTCTTATAATATAAGAGTTCTATCTTTTTATAGGCTAACAACAACTCGACTCTAATAAAATATAAGTTCAAAAACCCCAACTTTTTAGCATTAGTCAAAAACAATTGTGTCCTAAACGTAATGCTCATGCGTTGTTGTTGGTATGTATTTTCGAATTAATGTATCATCATCTCGATCCAACTAGTATCTTTTGTAAATAAAGTCAGACCTTCATTTTTAATAATTTAATATTGCTCCGTCGAGTTTCATCCATCATGAATGCAACCATCACCCCATCAAATTTAAAGTCTCTTTAGTGAACGAAAAAACAATCTATCTCTCTATAAAATTATATATAAAATTGGATGATTCTGCACGTTTTTATCAAGTGTCATAGCAGTATTGGTTAAGACATTAACTACCATTTTAATTAATTTTTTCCTTTTAGCATACATGCAATTCTTTTTTATTTATTATATAATTTGTAAGACCTTCTATCTTCTCATGACTCAATTACTTAGAAGTGGTATTAATAAATATTGACTTGCAAAAATAGCACAAAAATAGCATATGTGTAAACGATAAAAACAACAATAGATACAAAGATCCTTTAACTAATAAAATAAATTTGAACAATGAAAAAAAATCGTTGATTGAATATTTAAAATTCTAAACATTGACATGTTGGTTTACTTAACCCTCGCATTACAAGGGGAATAGTTGTAGTACTCACTACATTTGAGTATTTTCTATGTTCGTTAGGGGCTACAAAATTTTCCATCACTATTTTTTTTAAAAAATTGAAATCAAGCTCCCACGGATCAATCAAGAATTTCCAACTGCTGTTTATGTTGGCAAAAAATTAGCATTATGTTGAATTCAAATAGATTGTACTACTCTGTAAATTAGCTGATGCAACCTGCCTATTAAAAAAGTCAATGACATTGAAAATTAATTTTGGTTGCTGTAAAAATGATGCTGTAAGTTTAGAAACGGTTAATATTGAGTATTTGAGAATGCGATACGAAGATTCTACCGTGATTGAAAATATTTTCAACTATTGCAGTTGAGATTAATTGTAGCCATTGATTTCACCACCAAACATCTCAGCCGTTTAATTTGCTAATGACACAATCGATGGTTTTTGACATATTCCACAATACTCTTCTTTCCGTTCATTCTCTCTGCTTCAATTTACTAATCGTAACTTGCTTTTGAGGGTGGGAGATGTCGCACTACAGCCAAGACATCATTCAATCAATAGCAGAAGATGTCTGACGAATCTTAATTTCAAAATAGAATCTTAAGGAATCAGTTTCATAGACCAGAAAAGAAGTATTATAATAGAACTAGTAATGTTGCCCATATAGGTTTTTTGCTGCAGTATCACATGGAATTTCCACCATAACTTCCGACACCCAGTTCATCTGTAATTCTCAGTTTGAACACTTCCATGTATATATAGGTAAGACAGATCTCATTTAATTTTTTTCAAATCTGTCTTTGCAGCATCTCCCACCCTCAAGAGCAACAACAACCTCAGCGCCCTGCTTTCCACCATGACTTCCGACACCCAATTCACTCATGGCGACAGCTCAACAATTAATATGACCTGAAGTATTATGCACAGAGAGATCCAAGGCCAAATGGATGGTTTTATCAAAATCTAGTTTTTAAGTGGGAAATAAAATAAACCATCATGGCATAACAGAGCAAGTTTTGGAGATGAATGCGCATTTTGATCAATACTGATACGAATCAGAGTGGGATTTAGGGAAAAAAATAATCAAAGTAGAGAGAAGACAAAGAGAGTATCAGTGGAATTTTTCCCCATTTTTGCTTCTCTCTCACTGTCACTGCACAGAATCAATTTGCTTTCATGGAAAATTTGCTGATTAAAAGTTATAATTTTTAACATCAATTTTAAGAGAGGATGAGAACAAAAGCAGAGAATTTAGGAATTTTAATTTCCCGATTGTGAAAAAAGAATGAAACGAAGAGAGAGAAAAGCAGTTAGCATTGTTTGAACTTATCATGGTGATGAGCTCTCTCAGGAATGGTCAACGGTTAAGATTGCATGCTATAAGATCAAGGGCTCAAATTTAACAATTATGATAGTTGAAAACTTTTTCAATTATGGTAGAATTTTGCATACATATACATATACATATATATATATATATATATATATATATATATATATATATATATATATATATATATATATATAGCATCGAGTACAAGGAGATCATACTCAACTAACGTACATAGCAACTGATTCTGGGAGTTTTCTAGCCACACCGTATCTTCTTAGAGACTTAATGAAAATATATCTAAGGATTTATTTGATTTTTGAAACTTGTTATTAGTAGAATGTATTTATTGTAATTGACTTATGAACTTCTATTAATCAAAAAGTTAGGCCGAACAGACCCTCTAGGACTCTAGTGTAGCATTTCATATAAAGACGATTAAATGAAGTTATTTCGCAAAGGGGAAAAAAAACAAAAGAAATTGGCCACCCAAAAAAAAAAAAAAAAACCTGAGAGGTACATCATGCGAGTCTCATTATTCATTGAGCACATATAATGGTGAGCCAAAATTTTGGCTTACAAGTGGGGCTCTACCCATTTCACGTAGCTCTACTGTCATCATCCATGATGCACAAAAAACAATGACATCCAGAGTAAGATGGGGTAACGTAACGTCCCCACAAATTAAATCACAATGTATAAGCCTAAAAGGTCATCTAATAGCTTTATATTTACTAATGGGAAAACTATTTTTGGTTTGCTTAGCTCTATGACATACATCGCAACTATCAAATGGCCCTTTATTTATCTCAAAATAATACAAACTACATAAAATGGATAGGCTACCATAAGATGGGTGCCCAAGCCGTTGATGCCAAAGAATTGCTTCCTTCTCCTGAGCTGCCACAAAACCGGTTGCTTCCATGTCTTTCTTCAGACAATAAACCCCATCTCTCAACTTACCCACTCCAATAAGCCTCTTCAAAGTGTTGTCCTGTATGACACAAGAATGTTCTCATTAAGTAACAAGACATTTACATGTCTTGTCAGTCGTCAAATAGATATAAGATTGCAAATTTGGGTGAAAACAAAACATTTTTCAAAGTTATCTTAGGAGAGACAACCACTATTCCGGCCTTTTCAACCATGAGAATGACGTCATTTACAGTGGTAACAAAAATTGGATGGGGCAACGTGATGATATTTTGAATTATGTGGATATTATTGGTCATGTGATGCGAAGCTCCACTCTCAAGGACCCACTGAATTGATGCAGTAGAGTAGTTCTTACCATACATCCTTTCTTGGTTTTCTTTTCTTTAAAGAAAGTGTACACTTCTTCCAAATGTGCTGTGGAAAGCCCACCAAACCTACCTTTCTTGTTTTCTGATCCAGTATTTTGTTCTTGTCTCTCTTTTCCTTTTGCTAGAAATGCTTCACCTCCCCTTGGTTTGTGAACCCCATGGCTCTTCCCAGCTTCATATCCATCTCAGCTGCCTCCTTCGCTAATCCAAAGCTTGATGTTTCCTCTTCCTCTTTCTTGGTTTGGCCGAGCAGCTCTTCGATTTCCCCAATTCGGTGGGTAACCCACCAATTCAAAGCATTGCTATTTTTCATGCCCAAGCTTGTGACAATGACTACACCGCGGTTGACTTGAGTTTCCAGCCTGGTTATCATTCCAAGCGCCTCAGTTCAAGCTTGCTTTCACCTTAAATGTGGCCCTCTATCGAATCATGGGAATCGATCCTTCTCACCAGCACTTGTCATTGCTCCTCTCGAGTGATAAATGCATAAACCTTACTCAAGTTAGGAAGGGTTTCTAGTGAGAAGACGTTGAATCGCGCCATCCCGTATAGATCTAAATTCAAACCCATGAGGAATTGATGTGTTTTTTCTTCGTCAAGGTGTTTGCTCATGTCTTTGCCAGCATCGCAGGTATAAGTTCATAAAGTCTGATAATTGTCTAATTCATCCCACAGAGTCTTCAACTTTGTGAAATAATCAGCTACGCTGTTCTTCCCTTGTGTTTTTAAAGTCAATTCTCTCTTAAATTGGTGAATTCTGATTGCATTCTCATAAGAATATCTTTCTTCGAGATTAGTCTAGATTTGTCTGGCTGTCTTGGCATATGCCACAGAACCGTGAAGATTCCTATCAATAATATTGTATAGCCACGCTATAACCATCTAGTTGCATCCCTGCCAATCATGAGCTTTTGGGGAGGTGTTTTGAGGCTTGGTTATACTCCATCTACAAAGGCAAAGCTTATTCTTTGATTTCAGGGCATTAATGGTCCGTCATCTCCAATTTGCATAGTTGTTACCACTAAGACTCATAGGACTTATGATATTGCTTGGACTATCTGCGCTACATAAGTAATATTGGGATTGTGGGTATGTTGGGTGAACCTTGATGGTCTATTTTCCATTCTTGATTTCTTTGTTATGTTCTTGGTCGTTCTTGCCATCCATGTTCGTGCCTTTGTCTTTGCACCATGAGAAATTTGGAGAGTTGGGAGAGAGCTTTTTCTCGTTGGTGCTTCTCCCTCTCCATCATCCTTTTATATTAAGAAAAACTATAGATACGTCCAATCTAATCATTAGAATACGACAAGAGATACAATGTATGTGTGTCTAAATACATTGAATACATAAGAAATACAATTGAGAATGTATCTGCTCCTAGATACAATGTAGAGATGCAATCATGTTTCCAATAAGTAGTTAAAAGGTAAACATATATCTTAAGCTATGATAAATACTGGGGTAATTAAATTTTTTTTTAAATAGACTAAGAACATCGTTTATTTAATAAAGCATTTCCTGTTCAAGAGGGGTTGGGTGTTGTGGAGGACTCAGACAACTAATGCAATGATGTCATCAAGGCAAATTGATACGCCATTCTGCACGACGAGCGAACCAAGGTTTTATCCTCATCATCCTCCGAACCCAATCATTCATTTCATAAATTCTTTTAACTTTAACAAGGTCATGTCGTAGAAATAAACTCGGTTTTCGGTTCAGGAAAAAAAATAATTACAAAACAGAATGGGATATAAGTACATAAATCTAATATGTAAACTCCCAAAAAAAAAAAGAGTATCCAAGCAAACTCACCTTTTGCTATTTT
Organism: Carnegiea gigantea; assembly: GCA_029747015.1. Classification (NCBI taxonomy): domain Eukaryota; kingdom Viridiplantae; phylum Streptophyta; class Magnoliopsida; order Caryophyllales; family Cactaceae; genus Carnegiea; species Carnegiea gigantea. Next base: position 94,131 of record JAKOGI010002149.1, read on the forward strand.
TACTAGAGATAAGCGGTTCCGGGTACCCACCCAAAAATTGACAATCGGGGTCGGAACTAGTCAAACGGATTTCTAACTTTTGAGGAGGCACCTGCCACGCCCAATGTTCAAATGTTAGGACCTATTAAATTAAATTTTCTTATTTATTTGGAGGAGAAACAAGATGTTTGATCTTTTCTTACCTTCATCTGCTATCTTCACACGAAAAAGAAAGTCAATTTATTAAGTTTGCATTTTTTTTTATCTTAGTTACTTTAAATATTATGATTCATCCTTCAATTAGTAGTAGAAAATTAGTAGATATTGTGTTGAATTTGTTATTTGGAGAGTCAATTTTTGTAGGGGGAAAAAAATCAAATAGAAAGAGAACATAGAAACAAAAGAAAAAGTTGTAAAAAATCAAAAAAATTATTCATTTTCCTCTCTCTAAATAGGTTCCATGTTCTGGATAGAGTATTTTTTGAGAACTGGAATCGGAACCGATTAGGTCGGTTCCTCTTTTTTAAGAATCGAAACTAGAACCGCTTGACAGGTTTTGAACAGATTTCAGGGGTATCCGGGAGCCTTGATCACCCTTAATTCTCACTACAACATTCTGTGTAAATGGAGACCGGAGTTTGGAGACCGAAAAATGAAAACGGTCTCTATTTTTTATTTGGAGACTGAATTCAGAGACCGAAAGGGTTCGTATCAAATTGAAATCAATTTAGAGACCGAAATTCAAAATATAGTCTCTACTTGAGACCAACGCAATATTCGGTCTCAGAATTTGGAGACCAAATGCTATTCTGGGTTCAATTAGATACCATCAACAAAATTTTGGTCTCAAAGTTACATACAAAACTCCAAAATTAGTTTCCATTTGAGACTGAAGTAGTTTTTGGTCTCAGATTTAGAGACCAAATTCTATGCTGGTTTCCATTGGAGACAAAAAAAGTTTTCGGTCTCGATTTTTTTGAGGAGACTTTTAGAAGGGTTTCATTTAGAGACCAAAATCCCCGGTCTCTAATCAATTCAGAGACCGAAGTGAATTTTGGTCTCAGATTTAGAGACCACATTGAAGGCCGGTTTCCATTGGAGACCAAAAGAATATTTTGGTCTCAATTTTGGTTTCACTTAGAGACCAAAATCCTCGGTCTCTAATTAATTCAGAGACTGAAGTTTTTTTTGGTCTCAGATTTAGAGACCAAATTGCACGCCGGTTTCCATTGGAGACCAAAATTCTTGGTCTCTAATCAATTCAGAGACCGAAATAGATAGGCGGTCTTCACTTAGAGACCAAAGATGCTTTCGGTTTCTAAATCCGGTCTCTAACTGTTAGCTTTCTTTTTAATTCAGCTCTGATTTCTCTTCTTCGACACTGGTCTCAAAGTTCTTGATCCTCATCTCTCTGGTAGCTTCTCCATCTCCATTTCAAATTCTCCCAAATTCGCACCCTGTCCTCTCTGCCTCAACGCCGGGGACTTTGAGTGCAAGATAGCACCAACTTCTGCCGTCTCTAGTGTGACGCCACCGTCTCTGCTTCGACTTCATGCCCTCATCGTCTCTCTGGCATCACTCACGCCCAGTTTGTTGAGGTGCCACAAGGTCTGAAGCAAGTTAGGGTTTCGAATTTCGGCGAGGGGGTGGTTTCCGATGACATAAGCCCCTGAATCTGCGGTTGTTTGAGGCCAGTTCTCTGATTCTTTGCACTTGAGTGCCTGACTTAATGGAATTTGTCTTCATCTTCAATGCAACCATACTACCCACCGTAATTCACTTTTGCCTAATTGCAAAGAACTTGTTCTGAACTTGTAAAGAAGATTAATGAAGAAAAGAATCTGTGGGTTTGCTGCTAATTCACTTCTGCCTAATTCACTTCTGTGGGTTGTTCTACTTTCAAGTTTAGTCTGATCTGGGTTTTCGAATGTTATAATTGCCACTTACAGTCTTAATTTCCCATATACTCATTTGTGTTGTTAGTATAGTTGCTTGCCCCTTTTTCAATGCCATATTCATATTTGGGTTCTTGTTCTGAGATTGGGTTGAATGAACTGAGGTTGAGGTTTGGTTCTAGTTCACTTTCGTCACTCTCAACATTTCAATGTGCTCTTGTTGTGTGTTATTTTTAGCCCCTAGATACATATGTGGAATCTTGGTGTATCAATTTGTGCTGGTCATTATCGAATTATACAAGGTAATATGTGTTTCTTCAATTTCCATTAGTTGGAAATAGTTCGTTACCATGCTTGCTACTGAATTGAAACTTTACTAGTAGGTTGTTGGCTTAGAGTTTAGTGTTACCAGTAGGTTTTTAGCTAAGAGTTTAGTGGTTCTAGATCATGGCATTTGTTTGGATTTGAAACTTACTTTGATTTCCTACCTCTTATTACATAATCAACTTTGATGAGACAATTTGATAAAATTAACAGCAAACAGTACATGTGAAGCTCTTTATTACAAACTCTTTTAAATAAAAGAAGAGTACAACTCAATGGACTGAACATCCAATCTAAGAACCATAAATCTAAATTCAAAATCCAAACACAAGAATCAAACACGAATTGAAAATCTAAGCAGCTACTTGTGCATGAAAGCCACTTTCACAATCCACGATCCTGAGGCGTACTACTTTTTCATTTAATTTTGAGCAATGCTCTATCATAGGTTTGGTGATCGAGATGTCCCACGAGCCATCTTCGAGACCATTCGAACTTACTACAAGGATGCGTTCACGTGTTGGAGGGACGCCCCTACGGATCACAAGCGGTTTTGGTGGAATTGTTTTCAGGTAAAGGTTTTAAGCTTTACAATGTGATATGTTCGTTGGTATACTACCATTGATTTAGGTACATTATATCAACATTGATTTTAAGTTACATAAGTATTAATAGAAAAATTGATTTAGGTACATCATAAGCCTTAAACGTCTATCATATCACATAAATTCATCGAACATGTATGTGACATAAACATTGATTCTGTTTTCTTTTTTTTTGGGATGTAAACCCCAGTGCTCCGGATGTGTGATCCATTGAGATGTATACTTGGTGTACTCCGGGCGTGTGGCTTGTTGAGCGTGCGAATGTCTTTTGCATTTTTATTCATTACAGGGAAGTAATGTATGGCTTTAAGCTCGGGATATGATCAAATTTTAGGTAGAACTCTATCCGTTTCTTCCCAGAAATATATATATATATACACATACAAACCCCCCCACATGCACAGGGAGAGAGATATATGAAAGCGTAATGTATTTTTCGTAGTGTTTGTTTTGTACATTTATGAGGTGAGAATGATTTATTTATTCAGTTATTCGTCGTTGTAATCACCAATCTTTACATTACATTAAATATGTATGTCTTTGAAGCAATCTTGTACCCGATAAGTGTCTTATATGTCCTCTTTTTTTTTTTTAATACCTTTTGTGTATCTGTGATAGAAAGATTTATGTATATAACTCGAATTGAAACTGACATATTACATGGTAATCTGGGTGTTTTTTTTTCTTTATTATGTTTAAAACATGACCACTTATTATGAGTTTTGTTGCAAATTAACATGACCACTTATGAGTTTTGTTGCTAACTAACACAATGCAATCAAATAGTGTTCTATTCTTTGGAATTTTACGTGCAGGAATGATTCACATGGGATCCCGAGCATGAGGAGTTAGTCAGAAGAGAATGGCAATAAAAGGTACGTGTAAGGCTGAAAGATATAGTGAATAAGGCTGGGAAACTGATGAGCAATTCAAGAAGCGATCGGAGCAGAACAGGAAGAATAAGACAGAGGGGCCGAAGGCTAAGATTGGGCACAGGCAGGGGTCAATATTAGCCACAATGTGTTCTAAGAGGCTGGTATGAAAATGTTAACTACTTCACTGGAATGCGTGGTTTTAACTTTGCAAGGTTCATAATGTAAAAAGATATATGTGTATATGATAGGCGAAGTAATTGGGAAGAAGACCTTCGGCTGCTGAATTGTTTGCTACCACTCATTCAAAGGTTGATGAGAGTGGTCAGTGGATTTGGTGCGATGCTTACGCACAGAGTGTCTACGTAAGTACTATAGCAATACTTCGTTTTGATGGTAGATGATCGAAATCTGTACACACGCTTTTTGTTTGACTTTTTCAACTCATTCCAATGGTGCAGGAAAAATATGAGCAACTGAAAGTAGGAACTGATGTGCAAGTCGGTTCAGCAGCAGATGATCACTTGTTCTTCAAGGCAAGTGGTGGTTGGAGTGAGAAGGGCACTGTATACGGACTGGAAGAGAGGGTCAGCCATGTTTGAGGGACCGACCACATCTAGGCGTAGTGGCAGCAGCACTTCATCGGCATATTCATCCCCGATAGTTACCCAGCTCCAGGATCGATCACAAGCGACACAGAATGAGTTGCAGACGACTCAATCTCGACTACATTTGACAGAGAAGAAGTTAAAGAGTACTAGGGAGGAGTTGAGTAGTACTAGGGATGAGTTGCAAGCTATAAGAAAGCAGCTAGATGAGTAATGAATTGGACTGCTGGAGCTTAATGCTAGGTTTGCTAGCTTCTCGGTACTGCATGGCCACCCCATCCGTGCGGGCAACTCTCAGGCGTCCTCATAGATGTAGGTATGTATAGTTATACCCTTTAACTTAGTTGGATGCGTAATTGTAATTACTTGAACACTTTAATGGGAAACATTGGTCTCAGAACTTCATGTATGGTGGATATGGAACTGTTGTATGCGGTTGTTGTAGTTTTGGAAGGCGAAATTGTGGAAATTTTGATGTAATTTCGGATGTGAAATGTGTTGCACGTACTTTGATGTATTGTATCTAGAGGCAATTGTGGCTTGAACAGGTAAATAGCATGATGTGTAAAATTTAGGTGGTATGTTCAGATGGGTAGAGTTATTGCAAAAAATATGGGCAGGTTAGAGACCAAAATTGAAATATCGATCTCTGTCTAAGACCGAAATTAAATTATGGTCTCCAAGTTAGCTTAAAAGGGGCACCGGTTTCTGTTTGAGACCAAAATAAAATCTAGTCTCCAATTGAGACCGATAATAACAGTCTCCACTAGAGAGCGACCCGTTTTGGTCTCAAATGGAGACCGGTCGTTCTGGTCTCAAATGGAGACCAGGTAAATTTGGTCTCAATCAGAGACCAAACTATTTGGTCTCTAATTGAGACCAAAAATTCTGGTCTCAATCAGAGACCAGTCCATCCTGGTCTCAAATAGAGACCGATTGATCTTGGTCTCAAATGGAGACCGGGTAAATTTTGGTCTCAATTAGAGACTGGACCATTTTGGTCTCAAACAAAGACCGATGTGTCCAAATTCGGTCTCCAAATTTGAATTGCTACCAAACATTTGGAGACTGATACCTTTCGGTTTCTGTTCGATCTCTAAAGTTAAATAGAGACCGATTTTTCCAGTTTGGAGACCGAATTGTTTCGGTCTCAAACTGAGCGGCATGTTGTAGTGTCTTACCATGTTGTTTGTCCATCCATCAAATGACTAAGGTTTGAAACTGTTAGAAAATTAATCTTTGGTCACAAAATAATTTTACTAGCTAGTAGTAAAAAAAAAAAAAAGTTTATTCAACGCCTTCTCAACTATTGAATTAGAAGAGGGTAAGAAAACAATAATTTCTTCAATGGCAGATAATCAAAATTTTTCTAAGCGCGTTAACTATATCATTTTGATGTTTATAACAGTTGCAGGATACAAAACGATGTTTATAAATGTAATCACATTCAATGTATATAAGAAAATAACAAATCTTTATATAATAAATGCTATAATACGTAAACTGTTCACAATTCAGGATTACACATTTCCTGCATTCCTGTGCACTGCCACCCAAGTGTCCCCCTGCAGGTATCTTTAAATTTTG